>JADBJO010003271.1:47500-50000 GCA_016801955.1 Conus betulinus
TCAAGAAAATGGTCGTTTCGATAAGAACAAAAAAACTGTATAAAAAATTACTGTTTTCAAGAAGAACGGTCTGTAATCATTGTTTTGACTCTCGTAAACTCCCACAGATCCGTTACCCATCATATCCTCCGATGGCGAAGATGCGCTGATCCATGACAGCAGCGGCAAAATTGCTGCGCCCTTTCTTCATGGTGCCCACCTGTATCCACGCCCTCTGCTCGGGGTAATACCGCTCCACTGCAAACCAGAGGCCATCATGTATACAGCAGGCATGGGCACGATTCAAGTACACGTCTCGGGCATGGCCATGCACATGCACACACACACACACACACACACGCGCACGCGCGCACACACACACACACACACACACACGCACGCACGCACGCACGTATAAACGCGCGCACACACACACACACACACACACACACACACACGCACGTACGCACGCACACACGCACGCGCACACACACACACACACACACACACACACACACACACACACACACACACACACACACACATAAACGCACGCACACACACAACCACACACACACACACACACACACACACACACACACACACACACACACACACACACACACGCGCGCGCGCATGAACACGCACGCACACACACACACACACACACACACACACACACACACATACACATACACACACAGGTGTGCACTGCTCATGCACCAACGCACAGGCATGCTCATGCGTACACAAACAACGTGTTTTGTCATTAGTGTTTTCTGTCCATGATGGTAGGAATCGTATCATGAATTCTCTGGGAAACACCACGCAGTCAGAAGCTCCAACAACAATGTCCTACGCGGCTGGTGGCTTCAGATCATGGTCTGAAACAGCTGTGACATTCAAAGAATGGATTCGGGTTCTGCTGGATGGAGTGGATGACTGGTAGAGCACGACAGGCATTCCAGAATGGGGACAACCCCCTCCCCTCAAATCACCCGGTCAGATACAGTATTCGGATGAGCATCATCAGACCAAACAATTTTGACTGAACTCATCGTGTCTTGTGAAAGCAGAGTGGATGAAGCTCACACCTCTAAGACTCAGAAGTAGGCCAGTCAAGCCAGCAGGGTGAGGGAATCTGGCTTCAATCCCAAAGTCTTCGCCAACAATGTTGGAGCATGAGGGGTTGTCAGTGGGTGCATTTGCCTTTAGTCACATGGAACAGTTCTCGATTTTTTGGTGAGAAGACGATCAGAACTTAACCCCAAGGCAACAGCAGATGCAGCTGAAAAGAGTTCCCAATTTACAACAGATGTCCGTCTCATGTTCATTTCGTCTTGAGGCGTCGGACCATCCGGGAGTTTCAGGTTTAAATCACAGCAATACACAAAAAGAGAATTAACATTTTTCAAATGTTAACACAAAAAAGTGTGTGGAGGGAGGGGGGAGGAGGGGGGCGGTAGCAGAAGGGCATCCAGGACTCAAGACGCGGAGGCGGCAAGGCCTCCCAAGCGTTCATGAGTGAAGGATGCTTGTTGTCTGAGGACCCTCTACTGTCCAGCTCTCCCTAAAGTTTCTTCCTACCCTTAGTTTAATCAGGTCCAGTTATCCTTATTCAGACTGCAGAGCCCCTACCCCACTCCGCCTCCACATCCCCACCCTTCTGTGTTCTGCTTTTCCCTTTCTTACTTCCCTTCGTTCTTCTCCTTCCAGCTTACGAAGAGGCACCTCCACAATATATCTCTCTAAAGCTGTATTTATTTTTACCACAAATCGACATCCACAGAAATACTCTATATCGCCTGACAATCGATCTCAGCTCTCTTGCAAACAAATAGGCATCAACGTTCACATCAGTTTCTTAAACATTTTGATGTACTATACAATAGTATTTATCATCCTCGATCTGCAACCACTAGCACCGCTCGTACAAATCCAGTCTGACAATATCGCCGGCAACAAACTTGATGATTTGACTCGATCAGTTTGCGCGGTGTGGTGAACAGACAAGTCCATCCGTGTACGGGAGGCAGACACAGAGCCAGTCTGACCAACCGGAAGTGATGAATGCCTTCACTGTGCGAAAGCGACATGTCACATCAACCAGCATCAAGCCAAGATACCAATCCTGTCCACTCTACCTCTTTGCTTCGGTCAACCTGACACAGCCTGAAGGATTTAACAGGCAAAGACCTGCTCTGATCAGATCGTGAATGGTTGGCGATTGTAGCCCATAAGCCCTTTCCGAGGGTTTCAAGTTCATTGACAACTTAAATGTCTGGAATTTCTGTTGAGAGTTGCTCTGAACTCTTGAACGCCCCGCCCCCCCCCCCCCCCCCCCCCCCCCCCCAGTTCCCCCCCCCCCCCCCCCCCCCCCCCCTTCCTCCTCTCCATTCCTTCCTTCTCCTTGTGCAAGCCGTAGTGACAATAGACAGGGGAAGTTAACCACCGAAAATAATGCTTTCAAATCTCGTCATGATCATTGGATGTAACTCACCCCAGTCTTAGAGACCTGAAA
>JADBJO010003271.1:52500-55000 GCA_016801955.1 Conus betulinus
TGACTAGTAGTAGAGCTGGAAGACGCAGGTGACAGAAACATCAATGAAAACACCACCACAACCTCCAGTGCCACCATCAACAGTTTAAACTGGTAGGGCACCCAGGAAAACTCAGACACCCGACGAAGTCGAACAGTCCTTTAAACACACACACACACACACACACACACACACACACACACACACACACAAGTTGCTTAACATGTCATCTGAGTACAAAAGCTGCACGCTTGACGGCTTAGCTGTACACATGTGACGTCAGCTTGTTTGAGACGGTGTAAGAGTTTGCTGTTATTTGTATGTACTTTGTATTACTCCGACGTCATACTGAAAATGTGACGTGTTTCAATCCGATGGTAAGTTTGGCATGACCTAGAGATAATACTAAACGATCATAGTTCCGTCATTTGATGTGCATCGGGCCACACGGATCTGCCCCCCCCCCCCCCCCCCCCTCCCCCCCCCCCCTTCTAATTTAATGGCCACATTCCATCTTTTGACGAAGTTTGGTCAAAGTAATTTGAGTAGTTTTTGCACAACCCTGCTAATAGACAGACGAACTAATACACATGTCGAAAAAAAAAAAAAAAAACCCTCCTTAGTTAGTGGTGGTAATCAGAGGCGTCGAAATGAGGGGTGGGGATGGAGCGGCAGGGGGGTGGGCATACCCCCCCCCCCCCCAACAAAAAAATTGGAGGGGGCAGACTACCTTTTACACCCCCTATACTTGAAATCAAAATCTATGAACGGCATGTTGTAGTGCATGCCTCCTCTCTTCCCTCCCCTCCCGCTCATACAAGAACTTTGCTTCACCTACACTCCTGCACCCTCCCTTTACCGCTTTCATGAAAGTTTGGAAGCTCAGCCCCACCCTACCCCCCATCCCTCTGCCTCTCCCTCCTTTTATACAGATGTTACAGACTGCAGACAGTTCAGCTGCCCCCCCCCCCCCCCCCCCCCCCCCCCCCGCCCCCTTCCCCTTCTTCTCTTCCCCGTACTTACCCCGTCCATGTCCGCCCCCCTCCCCCAATGCAAAATATTTTCCGACCCCACTGGTAATGACAATAACACAACAACAATCACGACAACGACGAAACGGTGACAGACGACATGAAAGATGCAATTGTTTCACCTGAGGTACCGTACTGTGGTGTATCCTCCCACGACATAGAGCCCAGCCGTCCAGAGCAACCATGGCGTGATATGCCAGCGAATGTTCGTAGGACTCTGCCATGTCCTGTACACCACCACCACCACCACCACCACCATCACCATCATCATCGTCATCATCATCATTTTCATCATCAATTACGTCACCTTGGTTGTAAGCGCCATCGTCATAAAAATTGCCTCTGTCATCAAGACCACTGTCATCATTTTACATGTTTGTATAATTCCGACATATCCTGCATACTATCATCATCATCATCATCATCATCATCATCATTCAAATTGTCACCACTGAACTTCCTCAGCCAGTATGGACCTGACTATGCTGTCGTCACAGTTGTCGTCATTGTATGATCCATCATCATCGTCATCACTTAAGCCGTCACCCTTGACAATTCTCACCCAGTATAACTGAACTATGCCCACATCAAAGCTGGCATTCTGTAATCTTTGTTAAAAAAAAAAAAAAAAAAAAAAAAAAAAAAAAGTGTTCTTTGAACATCGTTTTGTTTATTTTTCCTCGTTTAAAGTCGTCCTTGTGATCATATATCTATTCATCTGTCTGTTCATCCCTCTGTCGGTCTACATCTGTGTGACGTTAACATAGTTGTGTTGTCATTAAGAGTTTGTTGTCATATGTACTTAGTTTCACTGCATCGTCACACCTACCATGTTTAAGTCTTCAGTCTTACCGATCACAGGTACACTTGCTCATTATGCTCACACACATAACTCCACTGAGGTTGCAGACATATCATTTATTGATCTGTCTGCCTGTCTGTCTATCTATCTATCTGTCTGTCTATCTACTTCCTACTTGTCTATCTGTCCATCCATGTATCTATCTATCTATCTATCTATCATCCATCCATCTATCTATCTATCTCTCTCTATCTGTCTGTCTGTCTGTCTCTCTCTCTCTCTCTCTCTCTCTCTCTCTCTCTCTCTCTTCAGGAATCGGGGCTTGCTACACCATTAAGACATCCGTGACATGGAGTATCAAAAGTCAGAGTGCTAGGTTAGTTCATTTGTGCGATTATTCTCTGTGTCTGTCTCTGTCTTTCTAAGTCTTGTCTGTCTCACTTTTTTTTTATGTATGGCTGGTATCAGGGGAAGGGAGGGGGGAGCGGGGCAGCATATATTCTATCAGCAGGATAAATCTGTGGGCTTAAGATGGGACTGATGAATGGTAAGAAACTACGTCGTGTTAGCCTTAAGCCCAGCGACACACTGTTCACAAGCGGAAGTCTGAGCTAGAGTTGAGATGAGGAGGCATTCTTCGGCGGGTGTTTGAGTCATAAGACTCATGTTTGAGAGCGTAGAGAGTAAG
>JADBJO010003271.1:60000-65000 GCA_016801955.1 Conus betulinus
GCGAAGTCAGAACAGATGAAAATCGCCCTGGCTCTGTAAAAAAAAAAAAAAAAAAAAAAAAAAAAAAAAAAAAAAAAGAGAGAAAAAAAAAAAAAAAAAACAAATTTGGAATGTGAAGTGTCTGAAAAAGATGATTTTCATCCTGGAATTTGGGGTCAGTAACTGAGTTCAAAGCCATGTCAGCAAACATAGCAGAATGATGTGGACTCTTGTGTTGCTACGCCATTGGCAGGGTATTAGGATTTTGGAGTGAAAAGTCTGGCAGACGACAGGAAAATGAAGGTCATGTGGACCGTGCTCGAACGGACATGAGGCCTGCGTCAGAGTCAGGTATGGTATGGGTCAAGGGCTGGACTGTGCGATGAATGTGTTTTGGTACTGCTGATCGTCTGAGAAAACCCAGGTGCAGCTTTAAGTGTAAAAGAGAATATATAGCGTTTTGGGCCTAAACTTTCCGTGGACTCGGACCTGCACAACGAGCGAGTGAGGCATCGAAGACCTGCCAATAAGATCATTTTACATGGCTGGCCTGTGTGCGGGAGTTTGAACTCGAGTCTAGATAAGCTACTTAACACCAACCATTGATCGTCTTGTTTCGAACAGTGGACCACAAAGAACCATTTAGCCAGGAAGGGAGAAGACTCGATTTCGCCCTCCTAATCTTGATCGGTGTTTTTCGTCCCTTTAAGGTGAACTTAATTTTCACCATGCGACATGCACTTTCTGCTTGAGACAGTTGCCCTTGGCAACGACACTGGAGGAAAAAAAATACTGCGATACGTCCCCCTCCCCACCCCCCTTTTGAAACAAGAATTTGTCTTGTTTTGTGTGAACGTATTGTGTTTTCAAATCCGGAAATAACAAAATCCAGTTTGTTCTTACCTCTCCGTTCTAAGTTTTCAGTAGATCTTTAGTAGTTGTGTGGGTGCTCGTCTTTTTGGGTCACGTGTCCTGCATGTACTTTGTCTGTTACGGCTCTACATTTGGAATCAGAAATATTCTGGACAATGAATTCACTTCAACTGATGAAACAAAACAAAACAAAAACAAACAAACAAACAAAAAAAACTCAAGGGGTAAGTGGGGGCTACTGGACTTTGACGTTCTGTGTGTGTTTAACACACACACACACACACACACACACACACACACACACACACACACTGCAAGTACACACATACACCTAGCTATCCACTTACCCTTTCCCCTTCACCCACCTTTCTGCACGAGGTCTCTAGCCGCAGCGTTTTGCATGAGGCTCTGCTCCCCGAGCAACTGATCCACAAGAGTCCTCTTGCTAACTAGCCCCAACCGCAGGGCGCTCAGCAGTAGCGGGTAACAATCCGCCCGAGTCTCTGGCCTGAAGGCCACCCACTGCAGCATAGCCCGCACTGCCTTGTCCTCGTGCCGAACGTTCAGCTCGTCCGCCCTGAACAAGGCCGCCAGTTCTTCAGCCGTCAGGAGCTGGAACTCGGCGCTGTAGGTCACCACCTCGCCGAAGTGGACCAGCAGAAAGCGCAGAGCCTTGACACACACACACAAACATTACACACGCGCGAACGCGTGCGCGCGACGCTCAACGGCAGTGAAGATGGCGGGAGATCTTCAGAATGCCGATGACGTTGTCGTGCTGGATGTGGGATTAAAGAAGACGGACAATTATTACAGAGAGAGAGAGAGAGGAGAGAGAGGAAGTTCTCGAGACTGCTTGATGATAATGATTCGAAGGGGCTCCCAGGTGGGATGGTACGTTGAAAAGTTGGGAGTCCGAAGTGAAGTATGAACGGAGTGGGACGGGTCGGACCGTACTGCGACTCACGGCTGTCCTAAACGTATCGTCGCGCAGTGAGTGCCCCTCATACTGCTGCTCTGGTCACACTAAGTCCATTTGCAAGTTTGAGAAAGGGGACAAAAGGGGGAGAGGAAGAGAAGCCTGAGGTGGGGGAGCAGCAAGAGTGCAATGGAAAATCCACGTATACTCTCCTTCAATATCAAATGTTGGCTGAACAAAACAACAAACAAATACAACAAAGGCACAACGCCAGAAAAGACACACTAAAAGTTTCAACAGAAGGGACGAACGAACACACCACAGACTAAATAAAGTACACAAAGTTCTTTTAGTTGAGTTCTCAGTAATAAGAAGTCAGTTTGGATGTCACTTTGTCCCTCCCTGCTCTGCCCTGACCTGAAGGTAGGCAAACTGTATAATGGCCTCCATATCGGAATACGTCACCCCGGGTATCTCCACCTCGATCTGCCCGGAGCCCGCTTTCACCGAGGTGAACAGCGTTCGAAAATAGCGGCTACAGCTGGCCAGAATGTTCCCTGTGCACATGAAATCGGCGGTTTTCTGCACGGAGTACTATCTGCACGTCACAAAACAGTCCCGTTTTCCGCAGATTGTCCAGATGCACCCCCATCTCGCTGGCGTAAGCTTCCATAATCGAGAGGGTTGACCCTGCATTCGTTCAGCGTGGAGGAAATCTGATTCCTTGTTTGTTTTTTTTTTCGAGTTCTGAAGTTTCTTTCTTTTGTTTCTGATTTGTTCCACCCACTTGTTTTCCGTCTGTATCTTTCTTTTCCAGGTAATTTCTATTCTCATTGAACTCAAACTTGGCTTGAGGTTTTTGTGGATGGAGTCCTATTTCTTCTGAGTTCTGTTGTCAGAAATCTTGCTTTCGGTTTATGGTGTTAACAGTATATATTGATCTCTCTTAGTGATGTGCCCTGCAACTGATCTGTTTATCTCTAATAGGATGAATGACGCACAGTCACTTTTATGACTTACAATCGCGTGATGAAATCTCTAGCCGTGACGTAACTGAAGTGTGCTTTTGATGGAACAAGTACGTCATCACAAAGTTCGATGCAGATTGAAAACGAAGACTGTGAGCTTAATATCACCCCAGTCATATCATTGTTTTTCGTCTTTTTTTTTTTCAGCTCCGGCAGCCCTCTAGCCAGGATGAAGTGAGTTTTCTCTTTCTTGGGGGGAGGGAGGGGGGCTCTCTCCTGCAAAGCGTGACAATTGAGGCCTTCGTTTCATTAGCCGTTCAAATGACATTTGATTATTTGATGTTGGAACCTCACCAAAGTCGAACTGACTGATTTCATTTAGTCGAGTCGTTTGTTTTTGTTTATTGTTGTTGTTTGTTGTTGCTGCTGCTGCTGCTATTCTTCTCGTTTTCCCAAAGAGAGTCAAAGCATGCTACTACAGTACGAGGTCATTATCATACGCAAATAGTGCATTACGGATGATATCGCGTTCTCCCTTTATGACCTGTACACCTGTCTTCTTTGGAGAGTTTTTAGATCTACAATTTTTCTGTAACAATTTATGGTGTTCCAGATTTTAATGGTGTATGATTGCAGAACACCAGTCACGTAAAAGGGTCATTTAGATCATCTTAACTTGCATTCAGTCAAAGAAGACGACTAAGAGGAGACCTAATAGAACCTACATAGTCATCAACTTTTCAATGGAATGGACGACCTTGAGTTGACCTGACAAGAAAAAAGGAAGAAGAATGATTAAAAAAAAAAAAAAAAATAAAAAATAAAAAAAGAAAGATAACAAAAAAAAGAGAAAAACAAACAAACAAATAGACTACAAGATACCTAAAATGAAGGGTCCTTTTCTTCCAGTGCCTGTCCGTTTACAAGGATGCTGTTTATCATCATCATGAAACGAACCAAATTGTCTCAGACTCTGAAGCCTTTATATTCACTCACTTCTTGGTGATCACAGTTTGAAGATTCTTTGAGAAGTAGAATCTTTAGCGCCAACAGATTTATGGGGGAAAAAATGACTGTCATGAAGAATGTTCTGTCACGTTGGATCTGTGATTATAAGGGATGACGATGGTCACTGCAGGGGGTTGTAAATGGTACCATGCTTACGCAGAAACAGATTTGGCATTATTATCCATGTACACCGCCGAATGACCGCAGCGAGGCATGGCTTCCGTTAGTACATGTTTAACTAGTGCTGACAGTGGTGGCTCCATATGAAGTGCTGGCAGCAGGACTGCAACAGGACAAAACTAGATGTAGCTGTGTATGGGGGGGTCAGGATCGAGTGGTGTGGGAGGAATGCAACTGCGATGACACGGTAGATTTAGTCCTTTTTTCTGTTTTCTTTCTTTCTTTCTACAACATAGTTTTTGCTTGGGTTCCCAGCCATGTGGGCATTCGAGGCAACAAGGTGGTTGATCAACTTGCCAAAAGTGCCACAAAGGAAAAGTTGAGCAGGTTGTCTATTTCCAACACTGATCTCAAACCCAAAACACAGGCTTATGTCAAAGACCTCTGGCAAGAAGAATGGAACATGGAGACGGTTAACAAACTTTTTATAATCCGTCCAAACCTGAAGGAGTTTGTACCATGTTCCAGAGGCGGCCGTAAAGACGAAACAGTCTTGTGCCGTTTGCATACAGGCCACTCGTTTTATAGACATTCTTATCTTTTAAAAGATGGGGAGGCTCTGTGCTGCATTCCATGTCATGTATCACTCCCAGTGAAACATATTCTTTTAGAGTGTTGGGACTTGCACAATGCGAGACAAACACTTTACAGCAGAGTCCATGAAAACCCTGTTCAGAGATGTCCTACCTGACATTGTCTGAATGTCTGAAAGAGATCAACATTTTTCATCTGATCTAAGATTTTACGAAAGACAGATTTTTAACGAAGTTTCTGGTGCGGTTATGGAAGGTGTATTTGAAAGATGTGTGAATGGCGAGTTGTTTTGTTTTGTTTTTTTGTTTGTTTTGTTTTTAAACTTGTGAGCCGACTTCAACGTGGTGACAGCTCTGGCGTGGCCCTTTGCGGACGGCTGGGCTTTAAGCAACATTACCTTACCTTACCTATTATTTTGTTTTATACTTTTTTTTTTTAACAGTAGTTACGGTAACTTGTTTGCGGAAGGCAACACATATTGACTGACACCGTGTGCGTGGTCTTGTGTGTGTGTGTGTGTGTGTGTGTGTGTGTGTGTG
>JADBJO010003271.1:67500-70000 GCA_016801955.1 Conus betulinus
GTATGTATGTATGTATGTATGTATGTATGTATGTGTATGATGTATGTATGTGTGTGTGTGTTCCCCCCCCCCCCCCCCCCCCCCCCCCCCCCCCCCCCCCCCCCCCCCCCCCCCCCCCCCTGCCGCCCCAGCCTTGTTCCCCCTATTTCAGGTGTTTCGTGCAGTTATCCATTCTCGGTCAGGTAGAATGTGATTTTTTCTCATGGTTTGCAGTTTTGAGCCTTGGTTGAGTTATAGTCATGGAAAAGCTTGTGATTGAAAAACAATTGTTCTCAGATGGAATGAAATTCCCCTTGAGGAAGTACAGCTAAGTACAAAAGACAGCTCTGTATAAAGCCCAAAAACCCCGCAACACTTGCAACACAGAATCATTTCACATACTTTATACAAAAAAAAAAGATGCAAAGCATATAAACGTACTCCCAGTTTATCCTGAATACGCGTGATATATTCCCATAAAGAGTAAAAACCGTCTTGGGCTGGTGTAACCGTTAGTAATGGCTATTCTTGTAAACATCGGCCATCATCTGTGACCTATAATGAACATACTTACGGCTGTGACGGTAAACTAAAACATCGGGCATCATCCGTGACCCATAATGAACATCCCTACAAATTTTCAGAACGATCGGCCAAATACTTTTTGAGATATTCTATAAAGAAGAAAAAGCGTTACAGGCTGTTACAGCCGTTAGTAACGGCTATAACGGGGGTTAACTAAAACATCGGGCATCATCCGTGACTCATAATGAACATACCTGCTAATTTTCACAAAGATCGGCCAAGTACTTTTTGAGATGTTCCATAAAGAAGAAAAAGCGTAACAGGCCGTTACAGCCGTTAGTAACGGCTGTAACGGTAAACTAAAACATCGGGCATCATCCTTGATCCATAATGAACATACCTACAAATTTTCAGAAAGATCGGCTCAGTAGTCTTGTCTGGAGCGAGTGGAACACATTTTGACCACGGACGGACGGACACACAGACAGCATTTCTTCGTTCCCATTCTAAAGTATTCCCTCTTCTTTAAGAACTGGGAGTACAAAAACAGAACAAAACACCTTAAACAATACAGAACCACAATAGGAACAGCATCTGATAAAGGGACGTAACCACTCCCTCCCCTCCCCCTCATCCCTTCATTCTGCGCGCGCATGTATATGCGCGCGCGTGCTTTGTTTCGTTTTCTATACTAACATAGCGCGATCAAAATAAAACATGGTTCAGATATAGCCACGGGACTGTCGATCGCACTTTTTACGAGTTATTTTGACATGGTCCAGGTACAGCCACTGGGCTGTAAATTGAACATCTTATGAGTTATTTTCACATGCAGGTTACAGAGATTGGGCTGTAAACTGCACTTCGTACGAGTTCTTATTCCGACTTGGTTCAAGTACAGCGATTGAGCTGTAAGCTGCACTTCGTACGAGTTCTTCGTTTGATTTGACAGATACTGAGTACAAAGTATTCATAATATATACGTAATCCAGTGAGGTCACGTCATGTTTAACAAATAGCTGATGAAGGAGGCCACTTCAGATCCACTTCGTTCATTCAATAACATCATCATCTTGTGTATATGAAAATAAAAACACAAAATAAAAGCGACATAAGAAAACAATAGAAGAAGAATACAAGAAACAAAGGAACGAAAAAAAAAATCTCTATCTTTACCCAGTAGTCTGTACAGTTACTAAAAAGCAATACTTTCAGATGAAGAAAAATTGCAAAAATACAATGAATCCAATCCATTTGCAAAGGAGTTTTTGTCGTTTTTTTTTTTGTTTGCCTGTTTTGTTTTTTGTTTGTTTGTTTTTCAATTTTTCAAAAAGGCCTTCTGTGTGCAATTAACTCACAAAACAGATAACTTCCTGTTTATGCTCCGAGATGTTTCTGCCACGAAATGCAGCGCTACGGGGCGATGCCTTGCTGCTGATCATCTGGTTTCTGGCACATCCAGAGTGCGAACATACCCGGGTTGTCTTCCATGGAGTCTATCTTACGGAGCACACGGAACCCTGCCTTCTCCACACAGATCACGTGCTTTCTGCTTTCCCCAGCAAGCTCCCAGAGCTTGGGAATCTTCCTTCTGATAGCTCTCTGGAATACACAGGAACGTGCTGTACGCATAGAGCGCAGCTGCTAAGGGATTTCCTACGTTTTCTGACAGGTAGCTGGACATTAACATGTCCACCATGGAAAAGTGCCCGCCTGGCTTGAGCATTTTCTTGATTCCTTCCAGCCCTTTCAGGGGGTGAGGGAGGTCGTGGATGACATCACAGGCGAACACCCAATCAAAACTCTCATGCCATTCCTCAGGGATCTGAAAAATGTCCAGCTTCGTGAAACTGACGTTAGGGTGGACTCCTCGATCCAGATCCTGCTCCACCATATCCGTCAGCTGGAACTCGGTCTTGGTATACTTGTCAGCCAGGTGGCAGCAAACATTGGCAGTTCCACAGCCAACTTCCAGTGCTTTGATTCCATTCTCTGT
>JADBJO010003271.1:75000-87500 GCA_016801955.1 Conus betulinus
TGGTGCTCAAATCTGAACTGAAGATTTCATGTATTGACATTTAAAACGACCATCCAACACAATGCATGTATTCCACCCGTATCTGTTCTCGTTGTAAATACACTACCACATCACATTCCCGCACATCCCCTGGAAAAAGGACATGGGGAGATTGTAGCTTAGATTGTTGATAAAAATGTTCATCTCTGTCAACCTTAGTGGTGCGTCATCGATTAGTGAGTGCACTTATTACAACAAAATGAGTTATGTTCAAGGGTCTGTTACTAGCCTGGTGAAAGATTATCTTTGATTATTGCTTAACCTACTCGTTGGCAAAGGACTGTACAGGGCGATAATCACGCTTTGTATTTTAAAATCGCAGATTCACATAAAAAAAAACATGATGAATATATAGATTAATACACAATAATAGAGAAATTGACATCCTAAAATTAGGTATGATCAGTTCGTCGATTCCCACCGGGAAAAGAAAAAAAACTTAATGATAAATGTACGGATAGATAATAGTAGCTGAGAAATCGAGCATATTGGTTTTAATGAATTCTTCGTTTTCAAATGGGTGGGGGGTAAATGAATAGAATGGCTGGACAGTTACAATACCTATTTTTCGGCGATTCAAATATCACTACCCGATTGCCAAATTATATTGGCATGCCTGACACATTCGTATCGAGGAAAACTGATGGGTACTTAAAAGAAAGAAAGAAATCAACATCGGTGAATGAAACCACAAAAGCAGGTAAATCAAAGAAGACTGTAAATGAAGTTCAAAATAGTGACGGGAAAGTAGAATTTTCTAGCACAGTATTTCCAGGTAGAAACACAAGTTTTAATGGGAGGGGGAGAAGAAGGAAAGGGAGGAGGGGTGGGAGGTGTGTGTGTGTGTGTGTGTGGGGGGGGGGGGGGGGGGAGGTAAGAAGGAAACAGGATCGCCGCAGGTAAGTAACATAAATCTAATGAAATATTAACAAACATTATTTAGTTTACCCCTGTCACAGTGCGAAAGAAACCCACAGTTTAATCTGTAACCCGACATATCACATTCATCACACATCTTTGCCATGACACCCTTACCTTTCGCTGCCATTATTTCTGTGTAGTTAAACCGTCGTCACTGAATTTGCCCAAAAGACGTGACAGGTCGGCTCTCTCTCCACAGGCTGAAAATGTGAAAGAATGGTCAAAGGCCTGTGTCATTTAAGTCTAGGCATTTTACAAAGATAAAAGGAAATCTCGAATGAAACAGGAATTAGCAAACGGTAAATGATGAACAAGCACGGTAATTAATGCTCTCATGACGAAATAATTGCACGCCCGTAACTCAAACGATTGCTGCTTATGACACCAAATCGCCCAGCAGGGATGCCAACACAGAGCACACAGAACAAACTGGTAACTATCTCCTTGTTTGTACCGCATGCACCGTGTGTTGGCATTTCTGTCAGGCGATTCGAAGTCGTAAGCTGCATTCGCTTGAAGTTACGGGTATGTAATTATTTCATCGTGGGGGCCAGAGTAATCTTACATGTTCGTTATCATATAAAGATGTTGATTATCCAGTTTCTACTGATCTTTCTTTGGCCACGATTTGTTTTGTTTTACGCAAATTGGATTTTTTTTCCCGTTCACACACACACACACACACACACACACACACACACACACATGTATATATATATATATGTTAAAAATATATATATATATATATATATATATATATATACGCACACACACACACCTATACATATATACATGTGTTAATAAAGGGTATTTGTTCTTACATTTTTTTAAACCCATGGACTGATCTTGAATAAGGATCACATAAAACTACATAAAATCACAACTTATATGTCGCAAAACCGTGTTTCAAACAGCTGTGTTTGAAGATGTCATGATCATTTGCAAATACTGTATGAACATTCATTACAGATAAAAAAAAAAAAAAAAGAACAGATGGTTCTGAGGGTGTGACTGGTGCTTAGGTGGACATAATTTCAGCCAGACATTTTGATGTACTAACACAGTAGTGAGGATTTGTTGTTGAGTTCTGTTCATTCGACTGACCTTTTCATAGTCAGATTTTTCGTTTTCACCCCGAATGACGCAATGCTCTTGTGCTTTTTTTTTTCCCTGTCAGCAGACCATTGTAGTCAAATACAATTCTTTGAATTCGTCAACAATGAGGCTTCGCGCTTATTCTGTCTTTTTAGTCAACAGACCATTTCATGGTAAGGTAAAAGTCCATAATAAGAATGAGGCCTTGCTGTTGAGCTCTGTTTTGTCTTCTGACAGTTTTGTTCTCAGATACATGCTTACCATTTTCAAGAACAATGCCTTGCTGATGTGCTGTTTTCTCCTAAGAGACCATGCTGTTGTCGGGCAGAAATCTTCGCCTTCATCAAGAATGACGCTTTGGTGCTGTGCTGTTCTCCGTCGGCAGACCATTACAGATGTTCATTTTCATCAACACGGAGGCTTTGCTCTTGCGCTCTTTTTATTCGGCAGACCGTTTTATAGTCGGATACAGCTCGTCATCTTCATCATGAGTGAGGCCTTGCTCTTGATATCGTTTTAGACATCTCCATCAACATTGATGAATTGTACTTTTTTTTAGTCAGCAGACCATTTCACAGTTAGATTTTCTTTTTTTTTTTTTTTTTTTTTTTTTTTTTTTTTTTAAGGATTAAGTTTCGTTTTCCATTTCCTCCTGTCAGCTTTTTAGTTAAGTGCAGGTCTATATTTTGATTTAGATGAGGCTTTGTTTTGTGCTCTCTTCAATCAGCTGACGATTTTGTAGTCCGTTACAGGTCATCATCTTCATCCATTGCATGGTTAGAACCCCCGAGATCATTCCTCTGCTGCTGATGGGGTTTGTGAAATAAGAACTTGAAAGGAAACGTAGGCCTACAGACTTGACAGAAAACCCTGTCTCAAGCGACTCCATTTTCTTTTTCTTTTTTTAGCTGGCTACTAGTTTTTTTTTTTTTTTTTTTTTTTTTATCCACACGGAAATAGCTTCAGTCAACACGTTCGCATGCCGACCCAGCGCCCTCCTCTCCTTCCCCTCGTTCCCCCCTTCCCCCTCCCCCTCCCTTTTCTCCACTGCTCCCCATTCCCGGACTACCTCCTGTTCTTGCCCGTTCCCGTTCAACTGAAACGCACCCAACCCCGTTACTACACTCCCAACCCATACCCTGTGCTCAGAGTGAAAACTGAACTAACTGGCCTAAGTGGAAGTGCAACGAAGCACGAAGCATACATGTAGACAAGATTGAAGTGTTCATTGACAGTGAATTATTTTACTTTGACGCCGTCTTACATTTCTATTCGTTAAGTGTTGAAAAGGTTGTTTCAAAATCATATTTATAACGTAATATCCAGACTTTATCCACTTCAGCAATGTGGCGCCACTTATTTGAAATAATGAGGATGCCGACGACCGCTGTCGTCTTTTTTTCTGTCCGTTCCTTACAAAACCTGATCGTGTGTTGTGACGGAAGGAATGTTGATGTAGAGCATGACTCTTCATGTCGCAGAAATGTTGTGCGTGGCTTCTTCATGGCCATTAAGAGAGGAGCGAACACTGTTGGTCTTGGTCACAGCGGCGCGACCCTGGTCTTCCGTACCTTGGATAGGTGTACAGACTAATTTGTTTTCTAGTGTTGCCGGGAATCGTTTCAAAGCAGGCCACGCATACAAAAATAGAAAACAAGACGAACGAATACAGAAAGGAAACATCTCAGTGTGAGTGGGTGTGGCGCACGCAGCGAACTTCCCATGACGCTTTTCAATTATCGTTATTAAGCTGAGGCTCGTATGCAACAGGTTAACAGAGCGACAAAGACTGTGACTGCGCGCATTCATTTCTCTTTTCTTCATGTTTTACGTCAAGCAAAATTAGGTGGTAACAGATGAGAGGGGTGCACCTGATGACTGCTGTTGCCTAGGATGGTACGTCATTGTACCACACTATCATCTGCTAGACAGTATATGTACTGTGCTAGAACTGCTGTACTGCAGCAATTACTGCTGCACAAGAGTAATATACCCAGGGAACATAAGCCAATAGAATTCAATATATGACCTTAAGCATTTGATAGTAAAAAAAAAATATCTTGCACGGGATGAGGGTACCCCCCCCCCCCCCCCCCCCAAAATCTTTCTATAGGTCAACCTCCACTTTACGATGCATCCGGCGATCATCAAAACTACAGTTTTCTTCAGTAACAGGTGAGGCCGATTTTTTGTTTTGCATTCCCTGTTTGTATCCATTTTGTTTTAGGCAGTCTTGATAAAGTCCTTGTCTAACTCTGGTCTGTAAGTAAGCACAAATTTCCGATTTATCCTTAATCTTTTGCAGGTCAGCCGTGAACAGCAACAAGAAAAGATATCCAGCGATATCTCAAAGGACGGAAAAGGAAGGAGAAAATGAAGGGGACGGAAGGGGGTGGGGGTAACGCACGCACTCAGTCAATATTCACCAAAATAGAAAATAAAAAACCTACTTAAATACATACTGGCAGTCACAGACGCTTATCATTAAACCTGATTAACATGAAGCCAATAAAACTTTAAACGTTTTTTTTTTTAATCTCATGAAGTAATAAGCTAACAAACTATTATACGACTTGTGACCAACCAACCTTGGACTAATTGTCTAGGAAAATGGTGTCATAACAAACATTAATCTGGCTGACTGACAAAATAGATTAAAAATTTTTTAGTCAACTAATCAACTCACTATCTACCTACGTAACTCACTCTCTCATTACTGGCTGGCCAGTTAAATTACAGACTTACCGAAAGACTTACTACTTTAGTGACTAGCTTACTACGTTGTTAGCTAACGACATTGCAGATTAATAAATTGTTCAGTAACTACAAATAAGTGACTGAAGGACTAACACACTACTAAATACACCAGTTAATAGAACAACCAACAAACCACGAATTTTAGGCCTTGCCTAAAGTCTTATCTGGCGATAAAAGAGAGAGAGAGAGAGAGAGAGAGAGAGAGGAGAGAGAGAGAGAGAGAGAGAACAGATAAAAATCGAACATACACTATCCAAGGAAATAAGAATGATGAGCAGGCACATAGGTACACAGTAAGAGTAGAAAGGAAAACACAAAGAAACCATGATGAGGGATTAGGGGAGGGAGAAAGGGGGAAGTGGAAGTAAGGGGGGGAGGGGGGGGGGGGGGGGGTAGAGAGGCGAGGAGAGTAGAGAGGTGTGCTTGAAAACGTCCATGAAATAAAAAGGAACAAATTAAAATTAAAGGAGACCGAATATGAGACCACGTGTGTGTGTGTGTGTGTGTGTGTGTGTGTGTGTGTGTGTGCGCGTGCGTGCGAGCATGCGTGGCGCGCTCATGCGCGTGCGCGTGTGTGTATTTTTGTGTGTGGAGCTGAAGGGGTTGGGGGGGGGGGGGGGGGGGGGAGGAGAAAACGAGGAAGAAGGACGGGGAGAAGAAGAAGGTTATAACATATCCACATTTAAAACAACAAAATATAGTCACACACATCCGCGCATGAAAGCTAAAAACCATCCAGTAAATACCACTAACTAAAGTTGCGGACCAGGAACCTATCATATTTCAAAAACTATTTCACCAACCAACCAGCGAACAACTGGCCAAATTTCTGGCAGACATATTCCCGAAGGAACAGACGAGCCACCTCACTAAAAGCAAGCGGTAGGCTGACAAAAAATATCAAAGCCGATATAAACCTTTTATTTAACTACAAACATATACCTGTGAAAAGCAGAATTTTTTTAAACTCACGATCCTCTTCGAGTGACATCCACACTAGTTTTCATGAGCCACAAGCCCTTCACTCTTGCATTGTGTGCCGAATGGGCTAGGGGGAGTTGAAGTGCTTGGCTACTGGTTTGTCCTTGGTATTTAATGTCAGCGAGGTGTTCCTTGAATCTGACAGCCAGAGAGCGTCCGGTCTCACCAATGTAAAGTTTAGAGCAAACGGTGCAGTGGATGATGTAGATCAAGTTAGTGGTTTGGCAGTTGAAGAATTTGGAGACAGTCATGCGTGAACTGGGTCCTTTCACTTCAATGGCAGTGCAGATGAAGGGGCAGGTCTTGCAGTTGGGTAGATTGCACGGGCTTGTGCCTACAGAAGATTTACGTCTGTGAGGCTGGAGACTGGAACGCACAAGCATTCTTGTCCCGTTTGTAGGCAACTAGAGGGGGCTGGGAAAAAAATTTTAGCCGAGTGAGCACAAGACTGAAGGATGTTGTTCCAGTTGGTTTGGAGAATTTTGCGCACCTGGTGGACAGAAGGGTGGTCGAGTAGGCTGACAAAAGGTCTGTCTCTGGTTGATTCCTGGGGTTTCGGTTCCAGAGCTTGTGGGCGGGTGATGAGCTGGACTTTCTGGAGAGCACGATCAATGATGTCAAGAACTGTTTCATTTCTAGGGCTTTTACATCAAAGACAGAGTTCTCAGAGCAGAGTCTGCGGAGTCTCAAGAACTGAGAGTAGGGTATGCTGGTTTTGGTACTGGGATTATGTGACGATCTGTAGTCGAGATAAGAGTGTGAGTCCGTAGGTTTATAGTGGATGGAAGTGGAGAGTCCACTATCGGTGATGGAGAGACTCATGTCGAGGAAAGTGATGCACTTTTCAGAAATTTCGTGGGTGAACTTGAAAGTAGGATGAAAGTTCTGGACTGCTGTGATGACTGATGATGATGGGCATGGAGGTTGCACATCGATGTAGCGTTTTATAAAATTCAGGGATAGGACCATGGTATTGTTGCAGGAAATTGTGTTCAAAGTATCCCATGAAAAGGCATGCGTAGCTGGGGCCCATTTGGTGCCCATGGCGACACCACTGATTTGCTTGAAGGTGTCGCCAAGGAAGGTAAAGGTGTTGTTGGTTAGGACAAGTTCTGCAAGGCGGCGAATCAGAGTGGTGGTTGCAGGGGAAGGGTCGTTTCTTTGGTTGAGAAAAAATGGCAGGGCTTGCAGTCCGTCTGTATGGGGAATACTGGTATACAGAGATATCACGTCGAGAGTGAATAGATATTTGGGGGCTGGAACTTCGGATTAAGGTGGAGGAATGTTGTCAGTGACGCGGATGATGAAGATGAAGAAGATGGAGAGTGCATCTTACAAAACGGGCCTGGACGATTTACTGGACTCCAGTTCTGAAGACTCTTGTGAAGCTTGAAAGTGAAATTTCTGATACTTCATTGACTCTTGATGAAGAGAGAATACAGACAAATTATGCCTTTAAAAATGACCAGGAACTGTGCTTTCCTGACACCTTGAATACTGTATGTTGTGTTGCGCTATACATATTTGTTGAAAGACTGCTAATGCTACATTTTGTTACACGAGAATACCAGCAATATTAAACGTGTAGGCAAAAAAAAAAAAAAAAAAAAAAAAAAAACATTCTGGACAATCAAGAACATAAACTCCCATTAAAACCAAACAATTTGGGGTTTGAAAGGCTGTCAAAATGGTCGTTTGGTGTCTTGGCGAAATCTTGAATTTTGAGGGTAGGGGAGATAAAAATGTGAAACTGTGACTTTATGCATTACTCATGTGGTTCCAGATACAGTCAGAAGAAACTACCAAGAGGCATTGTAGTATAATATGATTCATCAGAACAGTTGATTTTGGTGTTTTGGATTTATGGACAACCGTTGACACGCCGCAAATGCAGTGAAAATATCGGTACATAAAAGTTACCCAATACTGCACCCAAACAATGAATGAGAAAAGACTGATCAAGTTACCACCAGGCACACTGATAAGTAAGTAATAAAACTAGTAGAAGCAAAAAGCTGAGTTCTTGTTTATTTACAGGAGCTATTTCAAGTTACATGTAAAATGGTGCAAGTGAGTGTGTTAGAGGGTACCCTTACGCCAAGGGCTGTAACTCCTGTGCATCCCAACTTTTTTTATGGAAACGTTTTAGATACGTGTTCAGGACACCCCAAGAAACATTTTAAACACCAGTCCTGATAACCCCGGTGGGGGGGGGGGGGGGGGGGGGGGGGGGGGGGGGGGGATGCGCGGGGGGGCCCAGCTGGCTTGTGGCCCTAAAAGAGCCCATTGGACTAATCATCAAGGAATTAACAAAAGAAACAAGACCTGGTAAGTTTTGGAAAATACACGTGCCATCAAGTCGGATTCAGTCAGGATTTTCATTTTTTAAATATGCGCAGTGGAAAAGAAGATGCTAGGTTGTGAAACTTTCAACTGCACCGCAGATGCAATTCAAATTTTTTGCGAAATTTTGTACGGAAAGTGTTTAGCTTAAGCCTGTAAAACAGGGATTCAAGTTTTCATCTATTTTTTTCAAGTACGTTTGTGTTGGCCAGTTGATAGGTAATCGTTCCACTTTTAGCCGCATTGCTAGAAGAAAAAGTAGCTTACTGGGATTTGTCACAGCAGAGCAATTCGGAGTGAGGTAGAACTGTTTTAATAAGAGCCAAGTTTTGGTACGCTTCATAAACCTTTTCAATACACGTCTTTTTTTAAGAGACCATATCCTTCGTGTAAACACAGAGGATGTTGATTTCTATGGATTCATCAAGACTTTCGTGCTCCTTTTCTGGCAGCCCGGTCAGCCCACTCATTACCAGAAATCCCAAAGTGAGACGGGATCTAGTAAAAATCAACTGTTGTACCTCTTGACATAAGAATACTGACAAGATGTTTTATTTCTAAAATCACCTCACCTCGATTTTTTTTTTTACAGCAATAGATTCAAGGCCTTGTAGGACAGATTTAGAATCCACACAGAAAAGTGTTTTGTGGATCTATAGTAAGTGGAGTATCAACAAGAAAGTTAAGCGCCATTAGAATTGCCACCAGCTCAGCCGTGAAGATAGAATACCCCTTCCCCGACGAAAAGATTTTTTAACTTTAAGGGTAGGAATAACAAAACCACTTCCAGCTTTTTCATTTAACAGTGATCCATCGGTGAAAACTTTAAGGTGATGTGAATAACTACTATCGATATGAGATTGGCAAGAGAGGACAATATCTTATTGTTAACATTCTTTTGTAGATCAGTATACTGATAATCAAAACATGCGGTGTGCAATTCCCATTTGGAAATCGGGGATACAGAAAAACGATCAGCAATATTCTTGGGATCAATCCTAGCGTCTTTCAATAATTTTGAGGAATATGTCATTATAATTGTATTAGATTTAATAAATCTAGCTCGCTTCGGGAAATGGAAATCTGATTGTAAAGCAAATTCTTCTTTGCTTGAGTTCTGAACAGCTGAGCTGCGTAGGATAAATTTAGCACAGGCAAGTTCTATAGTCGTCAAGGGGTAGAACTCCGGCTTCGTATATACCTGATGCACTGGCATGAAATGGACACCTAGTGCGAGTCTAAATGCCTTGCAGTCTATGCTTTGCAGCTTTTTAAGTAAATAGATTGGAGCGCTGAAGAACACTTCTTGTGCGTATGATAATTTTGATCTTACTAGAGATGTCGTAAGGTGTACTAAAGTTTGTGTATATCTACGCCCCAATTTTGTTTACCATTACTTTAAGAAGATTATGAGGTTTGCTGGCTTCTTTGATAATATATTCAATAGGGTTGTTCAAAGTTAATTTAGAGGTAATATTTACTCCTAAAAATTTTATCTCGGTGACATAATTCAGTACATTGTTATCTACCTTAAAAGTAGGAATATTGCAAATACTTCCACCAGCATCAAATAACATCATGTGTTTTTTTTTTCTGCCGATAAACTAAGGCCGTTTTGAAACATGAATATTGCTATATTATCTAGGTCACGCTGATGTTTTTTTAAAAAAAAAAAAATGAAATTGAAAGATCAGACTGAAGTTTTCTTCTCTGAAGTTACGTTCATCCACATGCAAATATTGTCGGCAATTTGCACCAAGGAGCAGTTTTCAGATAAATGCTTTGGGAGATCGCATATCAGAATATTAAAAATTAGCGGAGCAATGAGCGATCCCTGAGGAATGCCATTTGTAAATATCTCTTGCTGGAATAAACATTTTGTATCTTTTTTTCTATACTCTCTATTGGTCAGAAATGCTTTAATATAGTTATATACATGACTAGAAAGACCAATGGTTTCCAATTTATATGAGAGCCTGTCATGCCAAACTTGATCATACGTTTTTCTGACATGAAAGAAAGTGGTGAGGACAATTTTTCTTCGTGCAAATTGTAGTTTATTTTACATGAGTCGTCAATTTTACCAGATGGTCTGTTGTTGATCTGCCTTTTGTAAAGCCTGCTTGTGCAGCCGGAATTATACCACGTTTCTCAAAGTGATGCACAAGCCTACTTAAAACAATTCTTTCCATTAACTTACACGTGTGAGAGGTGAGGGCAATCGGACGGTAACTATTCATGTTGGATCTAGGTTTGCCCTGCTTTAAGATCGGTACGACTACAAATTCTTTCCAAACAGAAGGGATACTTCCATCTTGCCAGCATTTTGTTATGATGTTATGAAGAAACGATACAAATTTTTTCTGGCAGGTGTTTTAACATCTCATTCGAAAGTGCATCCAGACCAACTGATTTTTTTGTTGGTAATAATATTATTGCTTTTCTTAATTCCTGTAGAGTGATATCCGCGTTTAGAATGGTCATTTATTTTCTTCTGGATCACAGTACATATGTTATTCTTTGAGTTTTCACTCATAGCTTTGCATTTATCAGAAAGGCTATTTGTGGAACTATTCTTTGCAAGTAGATCTGCGAACGCTTCGGCTTTTTAAGCAGCAGTTGGAAATTGCTCATTTTCTAAAGTAACTGGATAAATTGGAAGATTCACTCCCTGTTTCATTACATGGACTTTTGTCCAAACTTTTGTTTAACGTCGTGATGATCAGAGATCGGTGAGACAAAAGGACGACCAGTGTCCCGTTTAGCTTTTTTCAATGACTCTGCTGCTCATATTCTTGGCCCGTTCAAAGTGACGTGTTTTTCGGCTTGTCTTTAACATATTCTTTGTATTTCAGTTTCTTTTCATCAACAGCACGTTTGCAGGATTCCGTCCACCACACATTTCCGCTATGAACTGATCTTCTTTTGTGGTTAGTTTTTGGAATGGATTTGGTTGCAGCGTACGAGACTGATTCAGAAAAATGTGTGTACATAGTTTAAAACATCCTGGTTTTCAAGAGTTGCTACATTAAAAGACATTAAAATAGATTTGAATTTCTCCCAGTCAGCTCGTTTGTAATTATATTTTGGAATTTTATCAACTGTGTTGTCTTGTGCAACAGTAAAACCTCTGAGGGATATAGTAATAGGGAGGTGGTCACCTCCCAAAGTGTCTTTTTATCACCTGCCAGGAACAGCTAAGAGCTAAAGATGGGGAGATGATGAAAGAAAGATCAATTGCTGAGGGTCTACAGTTAGGAACAAATACTGCTCAAAAGAATTGAAAGGCCACTACCACTTTTTAGGGTACCTTGTTTGACTTTATTTTTTCCAATAACACGGCACTGCACCCATCCAAACTTACTGAATTTGGTTGCATGCCTGATCAGTCAACTTGAATTTGATCAGAAATCAACTCAGTCTGTGTCATGCACATCACAGCGGTGAACTGAAATGTGCACATACTGCACGCAAAAAAGGGTGCAAATCAAACAGGCCTGTGCAACAGAGCACATCTGAACTGCAGGAATACTGCAATGCACGTGCAACCCATGTCTTATCTGAACACAGGTCAGCCAGTTTTGAGAGACTGGTGGGCATTTATGCCTGTGTTTACGGCACTTTTGCAACCATGCCTCGGAGACAACGACTGAGTCAGGATGACCAAGGGCGGGCAATTGCGTGGCTTCAGGAGGGCGTGGGGGTGCGAGAGGTTGGTCGTCGACTGTCAGTCGCCCATTCAGTCATTCAGACTTTGAGAGACCACTTCAACCAGACAGGAAGTGTTGCTGAGCGAAGACGTCCAGGACGCCCAAGGTCCACCTCCAGGCAGCAGGACAGGTTTGTTGTCCTGTCAGCTCTGAGGCAGAGAGAACGGCCACTTCCGACACACTCAGGGGGCAGCTGCAAGCAGCCGGCAATGTCACCGTCAGTGACCAGACCATTCGGAACCGGTTGAGAGAGGCACACCTGCGCTCAAGACGACCAGCCGTCCGTCCTGTCCTGACACCAGCTCACCGTGCTGCTCGTTTGGCTTGGGCCCAGCGTCACTTAGCATGGACCAGAGATCAGTGGGCAAGAGTATTGTTTACTGACGAATCCCGCTTTGCCTTATCATTTCATGACGGCAGGAACCGTGTCTGGTGGCGGCAAGGAGAACGCTATCACGATGGTCTCGTGAGCGAGCGTGATCGCTATGGTGGTGGATCCATAATGGTGTGGGGAGGATGGCACGGAACTACAGAACCCCCCTGCACATGGTGCAAGGCAACCTCAACGGTGTGGGCTACAGGGATGGCATCCTGCAGCCCCTTGTGCTGCCAGCGCTGCAAGCTATTGAACCAGGCGCGGTACTTCAAGACGAC
>JADBJO010003271.1:90000-102500 GCA_016801955.1 Conus betulinus
GATCCTTATCAACAAGAACTATTTTAGGACTAGGACTAGGATTAAAAAGGTGCTTATTGTTCACAGTGCTGAGATCTTTACAGCAGGGCCAATGTTACGAGCACAGTGCCAAACCAGACGGGTTGGAGCCGGCTTTAGCTGGTCCATCAAACTGTGGAAGCCTGTTTCGCACTGCTCTTAAGCGGCCATAGCCTATGGCAAATGGGAATGGATCTTTGTAGACAGAAGCTGCCAGTGGGGACCTGCATGATAAAATGCGACACTGCAACACCTTTTCATGAGCTAGGGTTTATTATGTAGTCAAGCCAGTCTTTGAATCGGCCACATGAATTCAGTACCTTGGTGTCATTATCGACTCAACGATTATAAATGTGGATCTGAAAGAAAGAAAAACAAGCTAAAATGCTAGCTGCAAAAAGGATGCCAGGAAAAATATCGCCGGGGAAAATAAAAGCAAAATCAGAGAGTGGCTGAAATGATAGCCGATACAGCAACTAATTTTCCAGTTGTAGCATTACGGCCACTACATTATCATCAGACAGAAACAAAACAGCAGCTCAGAAAATGAGTACGGCGCAGTTCAACCAGTTCATGCAGATCTCTCAAGCTGTACTGGTTAGGATAAAGTCGTGCTCTGAGAATTTCGAAAAAGCGGAAAGTGGCATTTACAGGAGAGAACCTGATATTGTGATTATAACAGGTGGCCGCCTCACAGACTAGGACTGTCACTGTGAAGGAGTGTCCTCGGAAGCGCAGTGGTTGGTCAGTCAGAAACGTTTTCGTTTTTTTCCACAAAAACTATCGTGGATTGACAGCTGTATCGGGTTAAAAACGCTTTCCGACCAGAATGAAGAAGACGCTTGTAAGATTGATGATAGATAGCACGACAGCAGTGAACTGCTCAAGCTAAATGAGCTCAAACCGCACGGGGGCTTCTAACAATACTGCATTCACCGTCTGGTTATTGTGTGTTGGGAGTAACGTCTCGTAAAGTGCCGCCCGCATGCCAGGAACGTTAACAATCGGGTTAACAATGAAGCTAGGCGTACGAAGTTGGTCACAGAGTGGACACTGGGTGAAATATCCACACAAGCTGCTTTTTGACAAATGCAATTTTTATCTGAAACGGACTTATTTGCTTCCAAGCGCAAAACTGAGATTGAATGATATTTTTCTTATGCATGACCAATAACCTTAAGCCATTAAAGCTTTCTTGCTGTCATAGAAAGATCTAAACTTCTATGCTTTTCCTGTTTTCAGCGACATCAGCCAGGGGAAACAACCATCACCTCCTAAATGCCACGGAATGACGTCATTGGACGTAGTCCTTAACGCGCTGACTGAATGGCCTTCCGCTGCGCAGCTGGTAAGCTTATGCAAAACCTGACGCACAGAACTGTTACGTCACTTGTTTTGCTGTGAGGTCAGAGAGGGCATGCCGTTCATCAGCATTTTATGGAGAATTAAAAAAATCGGTGATACCAAATGTATTATCATACATACCTATAACTCGCTGCTCAAACTATCCCAAATAAGGCCGCTGGGGATTGGCATATCACAAAAATGTATTGTTCGTCATCTTAAACTGTAAACGGACAAGACTTCAACGCTGCAAAGTGGAATACTGTTTATTAGGCCTGTTTAGGTACAGCCCTGAAGAACTGTTTCAATGGGACACTATTTCAAGGTGGATAAACCCGTATCACACTCAGCAGGAGTAGATACGTCAAAATTTTCACCCCATTCCACTAGTCTTGTATGCACTACAACTGACGTATTCTCCAACCTGTAGCATGAACAAATCCAAGCACTTTTAGCAAGATTGTGCAAAAAGACGGCAAAGCTGGAAATGATAAGGAACAAACAAGACCACTTCGGTCAGTCGGTGCCTGAGAGTTTTGCCTGCAAAATTCCTCAGATAAATTGGTCCAATTTGGCACCTGTAAGCAGTTAACGAAAAAAAAAAAAGATTATGTGTACACCGGTATTATTTCTATGAAATGCTTGTTGTCCCGGACTTGAAAGTGTCATTGTGTATCCGTTTGATTTTTAGCAGACGAGCGATAACTGGAAAATGAAAAGACGAAGAAGACGAAGTTTGATAGGATTTTGTTTTTGATGAGTTTGTTGAGTGCAGTTAAACATATGTCTGCTCTTCAGTTTTTCAAAATAAATTTATTCCCACTACAGGTTTCCTCTCGGAGTCTATGAAGCTAAATATTGGCCTTTTGGCGCATGCGCCATATTTCGTGTATACGCCTCTAACCAAAGATATCCTCAAAAGCAATTTCTGACAAACTCTTCGTTTTCAACTAGGTCAAGTTTACTTTCATTTTCCATTTCATCTGATTAAATCAATAGCAAGGAAAAAAACAAACTTTCCATTTAATGTGATTACAGTAATAGCGAGGAACAAACGAAAAAATGTCCATTTAATGTGCTTACAGTAATAGCGAGCAACAAAACAAAAATTTCCATTTAATGTGATTACAGTAATAGCAATGAATAAAACAAACTTTCATGTGACATTATCCTCGACCAAAAAAAGTTATACAGGAGGAAGAGAAAAGAAAGATGAATATGTTTAAAGACTCACGTACAGGCTACAGCCTTCTTCAGCAAAAGTCAGCGCACACTGCCAAAGTCGATATCGTCGTAGACACTTTCACACGCCAGTCTTAACTCACCAACAGACGTTGCATGTGCAAACTGCCACAAGAGAGAGAGAGAGAGAGAGAGAGAGAGAGAGAGAGAGAGAGAGAGACTGTGAGAGACTGTGCCACACACACACACACACACACACACACACACTAGGAGTGAAATTCAATGACAGGGGGACAGGCACATGATATCCAGGTGCACATTTCTGTATCAGCACGAAATTAGGTTGAAACAAATCGGCTATGCACGACTCACTTGGTTTTTTCGGTGAGCAAAATCAACGGATGCCTAGCACTGAATGTTTGGTATCTGAACAACACCAGTGTACGGCCAGTTTCAAGCAGAGAAATAATTATGCGTATCTGTTTCAACCAGTCGGAGAGCATCTGACACTCCAATTGTGATTATAGTCCCCTGCAGCGCAAAAAGGCGTTTTTTGTTAAGTGCTATGCCGCTGAACCTGCAAAGCCTGTTAGGCCTGCGCACAGTTTGTAGGGAAGGAAGGTGAGGGGGGGGGGGGGGGGGGGGGGGGGGGGGGAGTGGGAAGAGGGGGGAGGGGAGGGAGCAGGCGGATATGGGAGAGGGTGGTGGTGATGATTAACACTGCAGTTTTCTTACGTGCTGGCATGCATTTAGTCCAACACTATTTGCCTGCCAGTTGAAGCAGAGAGATTGAGACAGACGGCCTTTTGTTGCGACATTTTACCTCTCTGAGGTCTCCATTTGCTTTTGACGGGTACGGCTAATTCAGCTTCGATTTACTTGATACGGAACATCTCTCTCTCTCTCTCTCTCTCTCTCTCTCTCTCTCTCTCTCTCTCTCTCTCTCTCTCTCTCTCTCTCTCTGTCTCTCTCTCTGAGCGCGCGCGCGCGCATATTACGTTCGAATGATATATGACAGTTACCGTGATTCAGTGTTGAAAAACCCAGTGGAGCTTTGAGCCAAATTTAGGACTTAAACCAAACATCTTAACCTGACTACTTTAGATTTATATTCAGTTATCACAGGAAAAAGCGAAAGCAGTGTCAGAATTCTCTCCCTTGCACGCCCCTGTACCTAAATGGAGCGCTTCCTTTAAAGATAGAGAACACTATTATTAAAAACAATTCAAGACAGCGAGGAAGCGGGAAAGATCTGAAAATGTGTCACGGTGTACGGCTATACGATCAAATAAAACTTTTGGATACAGTTGCAAAGTGAAACGACTGCAGGCGGAAATCTAAACAAATCTTAAATAAATGTCAGCGAACCGCCCAGAGAAACGTGGACAAACGAGCCACAAGACAACACACAACGCGTTTCGACCTCGTAGGTCTTCCTCAGGTGAAACAATAACGAACAAAATAACGAAAACGCACTTAGCTTTGATCGCTTCAGATTTCTTCTGAGTTCTGCGCAAGGAAGAAGGCCTTCTCAGTGCATAAGCATCCCTACAACAAATTTTCAAATAATCTTAAAGTAAATGCTTAACTGGACTACAAATTAAAAGAAAAACAACATTGAAGGCAACTTTAAATCTGAAAAGACATCACACCAAGACACGCCTGATTATGGTGGTAAATGAGCTTGAAGAGGTAAAACAAACAACAGATGCTTACTCGTTATTCTTCGTTCTTCACAAATACATTTGGCTTCGTTTGTATATTAAGTTTTTAAGGTATCAAGTTTTAATTTATGAAATATTGAAATGAAATTTCTGTATTGATACATATTTTTCAGTTGTAAATGAGGAATGCTGTTTACATGTTCTTAATAAATTAAATGAGTGTTTTCATCAGCCACACCAAGCAACCTCTGTGTGTGTGTGTGTGTGTGTGTGTGTGTGTGTGTGTGTCACGTCGGCCAGAACGGGACATTTTTGGCAATGTCTCTTCAACCGCTTTAGACAGCCTTCTCAAATTTGTTTGTTGATTACGTAAGGTATGCTGCTGACACTGCTCGCAAAAAAAAATCAAGTTCAAAGGTCAAGGTCAAGGTCACGCTGATCGTTGAACACCAGTTTCCTTTTTCCTGCGATATTTTCCACATCTTTCAAGCTAGATTTCCAAACTTGCTACACAGGTGCATAGCCTTGGGGACAACAACCCGTGTGCGCTGCGTACCCGTTGAGACTATAAACCGAGGTTCCGTGTGTGAATGAATGCACGCACATCTTGCACACACGTAAATCCCATCACCAACTTTCGGAAGAGAACGCCACTTTGGCCCTTGGTATGGATGACACGTTACACATAGCATGCACCTTTCCCGAACTTGGGGTATGGCTGCCTTAATGGCGGGATAAAAATGTCATACTCACAAAAGTGTCAGAATCTTCAACTCGATGAAGGTGGACACTCAAAGAAAGAAGAACTGCACAAAATGTCAATGTGACATTTTGTGCAGTAACAGCTACCGATAGAATTTCTAAAATGTACACACACACACACACACACACACACACACACACACACACACACACACACACACAGAGAGAGAGAGAGAGAGAGAGAGAGAGAGAGAGAGAGAGAGAGAGAGATTCATTTCATGGCCCTATTGCCACATTTGCTTGGAATATGTCGTACGTGTCCAGGAGTAGTGTGCACACATTAGCAGAATTCTTTCGGATAGTTCATACTAAAAAGAGGTAGGGGGTCACACTGGTTCAAGGTGAGATGAAAGAGAATAATTCTCGCACATTCGCCACCACCACCACCCTCTCCCCTACAGTTTAATGATCACCACTACACTTGATTTTCCAGAATTTGAAAATAATACAAATATTCTTTTTGACTACAAACGAGAGGTTGAAGAACGGGGATGGGTCAAAGGTTAATTCACTACACACACATACAGGTACACGCACGCGTGCATACACACACACACACACACACATACGGCACACACACACACACACGCGCGCGCGCGCGCGCATACCTGTGCACATGAACTTTCGGATAACACACACACACACACACACACGCGCGCGCGCGCGCGCACGCACACACACACACACACACACACACACACACACACACACACACACACACACACACACACGTGTGTGTGCGTGAGAGAGAGAGAGAGAGAGAGACGGGGAGAGCATCTGAACATGAATGATGTGTGTGGGTGCCTGTGCGTTCGTTCGTTTGCGTGTGTTTGAGATAGAAGTCATGTGCCTGTGTATGTATGTGAGTGTATGCGCGCGCTTACTTGCGTGTACGTGTGTGAAAACCAACTAAAAGATGGTGGAGAAATTGGTGGTGTGAAGGACTGGGTGGGAATGGGGATTATGGTCGGAGGGGAATGTGTTGAGATTTGTACACTTTCATCAAGGTCTGTGTGAAGGAAGTAAAAAGAAAAGGGAGGAAACAGGAAAACAGTAAAAGAAAAGCAAAAAGGTTATACTGAATTGAGAGAGAGAGAGAGAGAGGTGGGGGTCAAATCTTTATTTCAAAATACTGGGATGCAGCAAACAAAGTAGCATTAAAAAACGAGCCACCAGGTAGTGAAATAAACTTGATATGACTTTTTACTCTATTTCTCAACATATTTCATATAAGGTGTTTGTACTTGATTCATTCCATGAAATGTCAGCGTACATAAAAACGAACCAGCAAACAAATTAATTGCACCAGAACAAAGCAGTAAAACTCACATTTCAAAACATTGTTACAGCCCAGTAGCCTGAACAAATAAGTAAACATGAATGAAAAAGTATGGGTTTATCTAATGAATCTAAGATATCTACATGATTTGCATACATTTTCTGCTCCGAAGCATCAGAGCACTCCAAGCATCAGTACCCTCACATGTAGCTCAAAGCACCAACGCCTTAATGCCGATCAGCTGGTTTCTGGCACATGCACAGTGCTAACATACCTGGCTTGTGTGCTATAGAATCTATCAAACCAATCACACGCAATCCTGCCTTCTCCACCAGCTCGCCTGCTTTCTGTTTTTCCCAGCAAGCACCCGGAGCTACTGAATCTACCTTCTGATAGCTCTCTGGAATACACAGGAACGTGCTGACGGTATAGAGCGCAGCTGCTAGGGGATTTCCTACGTTATCGGACAGGTAACTGGACATAAACATGTCCACCATGGAAAAATGCCCGCCTGGCTTGAGCACTTTTCTGATCCCGTCAAGGCCTTTCAGGGGGTAAGGGAGGTCGTGGATGACATCACAGGTGAACACCCAATCAAAACTGTCATGAAGGTCCTCGGGGATCTGAAAGATGTTCAGTAACTGGATACTGACGTTGGTGAGGTTCTGCTCTTCGACGGTGTTCTTCGCCCGATCCAGACCTCCTGACACCGAATCTGTCACCAGGAACTGGGTCTTGGGAAACATGGCAGCCAGGTGGCAGGAAAAACTGCCAGTCCCCCAGCACCAAATTCCAGGGCTCGGACTCCCTTCTCTGAAAGACAAAAAACAGTGACGATGCCTCAGTCACTTACATGGCGTACAGACGTATTCCAGTCCATGCTGGCTACAGTTTAGATCATTTTTAGAAGTCACACTCAGCAATGCATGGTTTAAAAAAAACTGAAACTATGTAAGTAGAAGCGATCGTGAAAATCGAAAAGGACAAGCAGGAGCAATCACACAATGATTTATTGCATAGCTGGTTTGTAGGGATTTAGTAGTCTACATAAATAGGACATATAAGCAACGCTTTGTTGCTATGATATTGCTCATAATGTCAAAGAAGGTTCAACCAATACACACACACAGGTTCTTCCTGCAAGACAGACAGCTAGGTTCTCTGGGACAAATGTCTAATTCCTGCAGAAAATTCAATTTTCTTCCTAGGTTTAGAGACTGCCAATGCAAGACTGGTTTACAATCCGAAGCCATAAAAGTATAACGGGTTGTGTTTTAATTCAAGACTTTAATTCTTATGTTTCTGCTGGACCGCGTCAACAGTTGCAGCAATAGGTTTAGTCACACATCGGCTCAGGTCGCACAGAATGTGCTGTCAGTCATCTTGACATCCTTTTATCACCTTTATCTTGAAACCCTTTTATCAGTTTTTATCCAAGCTGTGGTGACACCGGTGACAGTATATATTAAATCAGTCACACGAGTACCAGACGTATTAGAGTGACACTGATGACCTAGTGAGTGATCATCACTTCAGTGTCTACACAGCATGGCACTGTTAAGTTGGGAAGAGATTAATTTGTATTAAAAAAGTTAGGCTAGTGTCATAGTTTTGAACTGTGTCTACCCATGTTGTGGAATAAAGACATCATTTTATCATTTGTAAAACTGGATAACACGTTCTTTTAATTTTCTTATGGAGTAAATGATTAGATTGTACAGCTCAAAAATGAAATTGTAAAATGTTTCCGAGAATGATATTGAACTATGTTTTCTGGAACGATATTGTGCAAACTTTTTTTTAAAGCTTGCTACGTTGGTTCCTTAATATTAGTAAGCTGCATGGTTGCTAAAGAAGACAGCAATTCCAGTGCGCGCGTGAAGAGTGATTATTTGAACACAGTCTGGCTGAAAGCGAAAAATGTGTAAAAACAAACGATCACTTATTTACGCGCTGTGAACTGCTGTTGAGTTGGCGTGGAAAGAAAAGGGTCTGTCTGTTGCCTCCTATTACCAACCCAGAAAACCTGGTATTTACGCCAATGGCACGTAACTGTAATAGGTCGATTTTAGCAGATTTTTTGTTTACTTTCCGTTATAGCAATGCTCACCCAGCTGTTCTTTTAGGCCCGGAGTTTTCAGGATGGCTGCTGTAAGATCGTGCTTGTAGAACTCATTACATGAGCCTAATGCGTCCCAGTCATCATCTCTGTACCGAACACCTGCAAACAACGTTATGAATAAAAAGACACACCAAGCTATCAATAATTATGAGCTACTTACAGAATGAAGAGCTATGTTCATCGTCATTAACATAATGATGATAGTCTACTACTTTAATAGGTTCCTTATTTGTGTATTAAATTTTTGTTAACTGTTTGTTTTTTTTTTCCTTTTCAGTTCTATCCAGTGTTGTTTTGTTTGATCTTATGTTTCTTTCTTTGTCTTCCTTGGAAGTTTTTTAAACTTGAGCTGATCACGCTATACAGAAGAAAGCTCTTTTTTTATACTGTTGGCTATCAATCTTTTTGCTGACTCTGCAACATCTCTAGTTCTTATCCTGACAACCTATCAACTCGGTCGCACGCACGCAGGCACACGTATGTCACGTGCGCGGCGTCCAGGCCACTTCCCTGCTTTTCCTCATCCAGTGCAGAATAGGAAAGTGTATTTCAAGTGGCATCTGCAGTGTATTGCTGTCACCCCCCTGCTTTGAACTCTGTACGATCACATCAGTAATGGAATCAACATTGGCCAGAATACTCTTTGTTTGGTCAAACGAAATGAAGAACGGTTATACTCCGCCAAAACATTAGTTGATTGCAAATTAACGAAATCTAATTTACCACTACTCTGCTGGTGATATTGTGGATAGTGTTCACACACACACACACACACACACACACACACACACACACACACAGATCTTAGTCGACTGTATGCATCTTCAGATAGTAACTGGCGACTACTTATGCAGGTCATAACAAAACTAAGATTTTAAGCATACATTTTGTTGTCCGTACTATAGGCTAGCGGAAAAAAAAAAAAAATGAAATGACTTCAAAACAGCTTGACGTATTGAGAATCTGTGGTTATAGGTCTGTTCATTTTGGCAAACAAAATGATTGAAGATATTTTTCTGGTTTTTCCTTTTTTCCCCCCTTTAATAATTTCTTTTCTTGTCTTTCTTTACTTCTTCTTCCTTAAAAAAAAAAAAAAAAATCCACGATTACAGCTGATGAACCAGTTTACCAACACGACCGGAGGATTAAATTCGGAGTTTAGATGTTGGCTAAACAGACTCTGTTCGCGTGCATCCGAGTTAGTTTCAGAGAGAGGTGACTACAAGCGGAAATTGAAACAAACTTCAAAGGAAAAGAACTGTTTCGCCGCCGAGAGATAAACAAATTACAAGACAAAAGACGAATTCCACGTCCACATCATTCCACGTCCATATTGCGCCCAATTGAGGAGATAAGCAATTGTTCGTTCTTCGTTTTTATTGTTTTAAATGTTGTTTGTCTTGCCCGAAGAAGACCCTTGGTCGTATTTTGTCGTGTAATTTGTAAGTCTCTTTCGTTCGGCGGAACAGTAATTTTTCTTTGCAGTGTGATCCCAGTGGTTTTTTTTTTTTTTTTAATCACGTCACTTGGTGCCAAAGACTGTACTATACAAGCGGATTCCAGATTCGCCCGCAAAGGACATTGCAACACTGATGTGAAGTTGTAAAAGAATATACATGCTGATCTTATACTCATCCAAAATCGTTCAAAAAAGGAAAAAAAAAAAAAAAAAAAAAAAAAAAAAAAAAAAGAAAGAAAGGGGGAAAATATAGAATTAACAAGAGAAAAAAGGAAATTTTTTTTTTTTTAAAAAAAAAGAGAAAAAAGGGGTGTACTTGCTTTTAGCTGGGGCATCCTGAGGAAAGAGAGCTTTGACATCAGCGAACCTGGCGACGATCATGGACATCCAGTCGGTAGCAATGGCGGCCTCCCGAAGAGCTGAACGGTGCTGAGGAAGGAGGAAGAAGCGTGGAGCCATCCCGTCTTCCCCTCCACTGCCCTTCTCCACCTGAATCACCTTCATGGCGGCCAGCGAGGACAGCACCTCGCGGGTGTAGCTGTTCAACAGTGGCCACGACTGTTCATAGGAGTGACGGTCAGTTCTGTTAGATTAGTACGCTTGGAGAGGCTGTTTAGGATTTTGACTTGTGTCTGTTGGTAGGGTGGTTTGTCTGTCAGCAAGATGTACACACACACACACACACACACACACACACACACACACACACACACGCATGCACGCACACACACACACACACACACATGCGCGCGCGCGCGCGCGCGAATAAGCCTGTTTCTAAACAAGCTTGGTGGAAAGATCAAATGGGGCCTAAGAACTAACCCATGACATTCTGGCGCGGATCCAGATCACACGGTGGATATACGGGTCCAACCAGCAAGACTATTACAAAGTTGATGACGTAAACTAAGAAATGATGACAACACAATCTTGTGGAGGAAAACAAATGGAAGATGGGTCAAGGACAAATTCATTATTGGTGCGGACTAATGCTGATCTCCCGGACCAGATGACGAATCCAGGATCCGTTCAGAGAGCTCATTACATCTTCTCCAATGAACGTGAACGCTGAAATTCCTGTTACGAACCTTCTTAAAAAGAGTTGAATATTCCATAAACCCAGTGGAGGTAGTATACGCGTGCACGTACGTGTGTGTGTGTGTGTGTGTGTGTGTGTGTGTGTGTGTGTGTGTGTGTGTGTGAATATAACTTAACCATTTTTAAGGAGAAAAAAGCCTGAGAAACAGATTCATGACTAAGAATTCAAAGAATTTCCTTCTACCTGGCTAAGCTCCACTGAAGGTCAAGGTCACTGGAGTAAGCTGCTGGCCAGCATTTTCTGTAGTTTTTTTTTTTTTTTTTTTTTTTTTTTTTTTTTTTTTACAAACCAGAGTTCGATTCCGATTTGAATGAGCCCTTTTAGATTTTCTTTTATCCCAGTTGAACGTGAAGTTATGTTCTGAATTAAAACTACAGGCTTCAATGAAGAAATGCATCCGCCGGTACTCTTACTATCCTTTAATGTAATGACTATGGATCAAAGTATGTATTTCTCGGACTGCAGTAGGACCTCACTCTTTGTGTGATTGTGGCGGTCAGAATGAGGATTGTGACAGCAATGCCACGGAACGATGACGGAAGATCCGATAGAAAAGAAAACAAACAAACCATTAAAAAAAAAAAAAACAAAAAAAAAATAATAAAAAGGAGGAGAAAAAAAAAAAAAAAAGCAAAAGATTCGAAATCACAGGCACTCCGTCTCCCTCCATACCACCGTCTTTCTCATTCACTTCTATGACTCAAAATGCATTTAATTTTGTGATGGAGGGTACAAGAAACTTCACTTATCAGCATAGGAAACAACACAGAAAGAAGGCAGTTACCACGTAGGCCTATTAGCCGAATACATTGTCAGCCGGCACACAAATCCTGCAATAGCCAAGCAGGAGAGAAGACGGCGAGGAAAGATCTGAGTGTTTATCAGCCGAACAAGCTAAAGAAAATCAGTAAACCAATGGTGGATATAAAGCAAATATCTAACCCTGAACTGTTATAACCCATTGAAATAATTGCTAATTTTCTTCTTGAGTTTGTTTCTTAGCCCAAATTCAAAATGTATCTTACATGCTTGTGCGTTCTTTACAATGATTCCCACACAAAAATGTAGAATTCTGTTTATTGCGCTGCACTTTCCACGCCTTCTCAACTGCACCAACAGCAGTGACTTTGATCTGAATCATGTGTTAGGTGCTGTGAACACTTGCAGCAGATGACAGTTTGCGTTTGATTAAGATTCTAGATTGAAAAAAAAAAAAGAACCTTGATGATTTGTACCAGATGAGAATGACTGACGTCAAGTGAAAATGAGCCGGCAAGCATCGACAGGGGAAATAACCTATTCATGTTCACGATACTTTTTCCTGATAACGAACGTATCATCATGGTCTTTACCCGATCTTGTTTTCAGATCTTTATTTCCATGATACATGTTCATCCATATCATACCCCTTGTCATGTCATCGCATGCATAATGTAGGGTCGATTTTTTTTTTTTTTTTTTTGGGGGGGGGGGGGGGGGGGGGGGGGGGGGGGGGGGAGGGGGGGGGGGGGGGCTCTAGGCACCCAGGAGTTCCGGGACGCCCCCCCCCCCCCCCCCCCCCCTCCAAAGAA
>JADBJO010003271.1:107500-172500 GCA_016801955.1 Conus betulinus
ACGTCAATACACATACGTCACAAGTGCACCTTAATCTTAGTATGTCTGCGTGTGTTCGCGCGCGCGCGCGTGTGTGTGTGCATGTGTGTGTGTGTGTGTGTGTGTGTGTGTGTGTGTGTGTGTGTGTGTGTGTGTGTGTGTGTGTGCGCGTGTGCGCGCGCGCGCGCGCGCGTGTGTATGTGTGTGTCATTAAGTTCTTCACTTTAATGTTTTTCGCTGAGAGAGTGATATCAGACAAAGTGGTATGGTAGTACCTATAAATCTCTCTCTCTCTCTGTGTGTGTGTGTGTGTGTGTGTGTGTGTGTGTGTGTGTGTGTGTGTGTGTGTGTGTGCGCGCGCGCGCGCGCCATGCGTGTTTGTGCATGCAAACATGTGTGTCGGTAGATTTGTATGCACACGGCTTCTAAAACACAAACTTTGTATGGCGAAGACAAGAAAAATGCAAAACTGTGGGAGAAAGTCATAAAAATGAACCCATTGGGCATAGCATAAGAACTTGGACAAATTTTAACAAGTCAGAAACATTTTCGAAAATGCAGAGTGAACCTTTCTGTCGATAATTCGAGAGTGATGAATTAAAAGTAAGGGCAGTCATTAAGCAAGTGTGGGGTGGGAAAAGCGTCCAACTTCTGCACAAAGGCACTTCAAATTTTTATGAAAGTTTCGTTCGGAGAGCATTAAGCTTAACTCCATAAAACTAGGTTTCTAATTTTCAGTTGTCTTGTATGCAATCACTCCTCTCAGAAATCCTCTCAGAAATCACTGTGATTTTGTTTTACAGACCTGCAAATCATTACTATGTGGTTACAATCAGACAGAAGTAGAACCATATATATATATAATTATCAATATACCTACTAGATTCCATCCTCCCCATGATTTATACCTTCCTTCTCCTCTTTGCTCTTCCTGTCCTCCCCTCGCCCTCTTTTTTCACTCTCTTCCCTCAGTATTAGTATCAGTACTATCATTATCATTACTATTATCAATATTATTGCTATTAAATTTTTCAAAATTATATTTCTGTATCACACTTTATCATCAGTACTATTATTACCATTACCGCTGCCATAGTTGCTAGCATTATCAACATTATTATCAAAACGATTGTTATTATTGATATTACCGTCACTACCATTAACTTCACCATCGCCATCACCACTAAGACCGTTGCCACGGCAAACACGCTGTTTAAGAATCCTCTAACCCACTCTCCTTTCTCCTTGTATATTGCCATATTATCACCAAAAGTGATTAATCCTGTCTTTATGTTGTTTTTTTTTCAATATTTTGATCATCATCGTTACCATTATCGTTATTCCTATCAGTAACATGACTGTCATCATTACTACCTCGAGTCATACATTGTCTCCTTGACAGCCTCCTTTTCATTCAGCGCCATTCTTGCGCTGAAGTGAATGAAGATAAATGACTGCTCGTTTCATTTTCGTTGTCCGGAGTGTTTTGTATCTTGCCTGAAAAAGACCTAAGAGGTCGAAACGCGTCATGTTATGTCTCGTGATTCGTTTGTCTACGTTTTCTTGGCGGTTCGCTATTAATTACATTTTAAAAATGTGCCTAATTTTGATGTTATTGTACAAGCTTCGAATACAGTTGTACAGTCTGTCTTTTATTCAAGTTTTCACGAGAATGCACCGCAGAATTTTTCGATTTAAAGAATCAAAGGCTTTTTCCAAATCTATGATGAAGGCCTCATACAGTTTCCGAAAACTGTCACTAAAGCTAACAAGGGTTGCCGTTCTGTTCTTACTTTGAACTTGACAATGGCATTAATTCATTGGAGGAATGCTTAACCGATTGTATGTCAGATTTTGATGAGGTGTATATTGTATTGTCTGGAGACTTGAATAGTAGAACTGTTGATTCAAATTATTGACTGATCAAGCAAAAATATTATCAATTCATTATGTGACAGTAACTGTGAATATAAACAGAAACTCTCAGGATTAAGTCGTGAACACTTGCGGAAACGCCGTTAGATTTTATTTACCACTTTGGATTTATGTATAATGAATGATTATGAATAGTGCATGTAATGGCCACTTCAAGGTTGCTGCAAATACATCTCAGATATTAGCGATAGGTTTCTCAGATACTATTCTTCATTTGAACTTCGTATGAATGACAGACGTGAGCCAGATGATACGTCTGTTGAATTTTGCTCACATGTTTTAGGTAAAAATGATAAACTTACTGCACGTGAAGAGTTAGAAATCCTAAATAAAATTGTAATGTACAGCGAAATGGAGGAAACATTTGTTCGCTCAATGATTGCCAGTAATGCTCGTAAAATGTCAAAACTAACAGGTAGCCAGATTGATATCAATATTGATTTAGCGTTAACAACCTTTGACAACTGTCTTAAACAAAGTGCGGAATGTACGAGAAAAGAAACAAAAATAGGATTTGATTAAAACGGAGACAACTGGTATGACAAAGAATGTAGAACAGCAAAAACCAAGATCGGAAGGTTATATAGAGCAGCCAATAGTACAAACGACACCGTAGATAAAAAAAAAAAAGTTTTGCATAGCACGTGGAGACTATAAGTACTTGTTAAAGCTTAAAGAAAAGGAATTCCACAAAGCTCTCTTATATAAACTTTTGTTTTCAATACAGAATCAGAAACAATTATGGGATAATGTACATAAGCTCTCACTTAAGAGAAGGCACGTTAGTAATATAAAGTTTCTGTTGATGACTGATTTCAACATTTTTTAGGTACTACTGGAGAAAGAAATTCCGGAAGAGGAGGTGAGTCAGGTTGAAGAGTCCAACGACTATTTCAACAGACCATTTTCAAGGGAAGAAATTACATTTGCACTTAAAAGAAAAAAATACAGGAAAGCCGCTATCCCTGATGGGATGATTAGAGAATTGTTAAAATTTGCAAGAGAAAATGTCTTATAATTTTTTTTATTGTCGTTTTTAATGCATTGGTTCGAGAGGTGTTTTTTCCGGAAAGTTGGCCGGAAGGAATTGTGCTACGATTAAACAATAAGGATGATGTCAACAATTTGAACAAGTATAGGGGCAGTACTTTAGTGATATCAGCAGTAAAATTTAGAGTACAGTCATAAATCGCCGTTTACAGGAATGCGTTGAAGAAAATAACATCACTGGAGAACACCAAGCGTTTTAGAAAAAAAATTATTCAACCATTGACCACGCCTTTACACACACACACACACACACACACACACACACACACACACCACACACAGACACACAGAGAGACACAGACAGACAGAGAGAGAGAGAGAGAGAGAGAGAGAGGTTCAAATCTTTTATTTTTCAAAATACTTGGATGCAGCAAACAAAGCGGTATTAAAAAATGAGCCACCAGGTTGTGAAATTCACTTCATATGACGTTTTGCTCTATTTCTTAAGATACTTCGTGTAAGATATTTGTATTCGATTCATTCCATCAAATGTCGGCAGACATAGAATGAACCAACAAACAAATGAATTAAACCAGAGCAAAGCAAAAAAAATCCTTAGTTAAAGTCATACAGTAATTTGTTACATTTCAAAACTCTTTTGTGTAATTAACATTTTACTGCATTTTCTGAAAAGTAAATTATAAGAGAAGCACATTAATGAAGAAGAAAAGGGAAAAGGAGAGAGGTGGGGGTTCAGGGGGAAGGGGAGAATCTAAGAATGTCATAACCCAGAAAATAGCAACAACACATCAACAGTAATAATAATAATTGTTATAACAATAATGATGATGATAATAATAATGATAATAATAATGACAGTAGCAGTAATAATAATAATGATAATAGTAACGATTATTATGATGATGGTAAAAAAAATAATAAACAAAATAATGATAACAATAGTAATAATGATGATGATGATGATGATAATAATAATAATGATAACAATAATAATAGCAATAATAATTATAAAAGCATCACAGTAATAACAACAATACCTACCACAATAACAACAACAACATGACTATCAAGTTTTCAAAAAAAAAAGGTGGCGAATATGTATGTGCAAATGGGCATGGAGTATAAAACATTTTGACTAACTCTTACAATAGATATTTTTGCATATGTATCTGTAGTAAACCTAGGCAATTCATCACTGATATTTGCACTGTATTGTTCTATCTTGTATCTTTTATTCAGCTGCTTCTGAAAGACATTTAAGTGGGCATTTTTCACACACACACACACACACACACACACACACACATATATATATATATGTATATATATATATATATTTTTTTTTTTTTTTTGGTTAAAAATAGTATGATAAACACACACACAGATCTGTTTCGAGCCACGCTCTCGTCAGGATGGTTTTGGGGCGCCTACTGCCGGTGTTAGGGGTTATATATATTAGGCGTTTTAGCATATATATATATATATATATATACATGCTCTTTAGGAAACATAATAAAGTCAAAAATACTATCTGAATTGAATTGGTTATTCACATAAAAAAGAACCAGTTCACGTGAAATCTTTACATTGGATTCACTTTCTCCTTTTATTTTTTCTTCCAAAGAAGTCCAAAAGATCTAACATATTTACAACTCCAGGAAGAATGTTCGATAGACTCTCTTATTTCATTACATAGCGAACAGTTTGCCGTAGCAGATACCTCACTGCACTGAAAACGACATTTGTTGCAAGAATTCTGTGCACAATCGAATCTGTGGCCACTTTAATCTAAAGGCTATAGTTTTCTGTATTTTCAGGTATACCTTTTTCCAAGAATATCAACATTTAAATTTTTGTGTCCATTTGAAAACAAACATTAGGTTTGACATTGTCTTGTGTTAGAATTTCATACAGTAATTTGATACTTTCGGTAGCTTATAAATATATTGTAATGCACCTGGTATGTCCAAAACTCTGTTATTGTTAGTTTTTCGTTTTTATTCCACTTATTCTTATATATTCTTTAGTTACAGATATAATACCAATAAATGTGACAAAATCAATCCTATGTCCACGATTTGTTGAAAATTCCTCAAACGTCATCATTCTCCATTTTTCTTGAGACAATGTTTTATTGCGTACACTCCTTCTCTTATCGGTTTATTATCTTTAATTACTACATTGCCCAATTTTTAGATTTCCGTAGTAAAAAATCCGTTCAGGAAGCAATTTATTTCAAGTTTTAGGTTTTACATTTAAGTACATGCATCCAAAAAGGTGCTCATATTTTTATGCTTAAAATCAAAAGCTGTCCCATAGTATTCTAGAAACGAAAGAATCGGGCATATTTTTGTTGCTACACATTTCCATTTATGGTTTATGGTTTTCAGTTTTTGAATTCATGATAGTTCCAAAGCACAAATTTATTTCCTTATGTTGGGTATATTAAGTCCACCCGTCTCGTTGTTTTGATAGAAGTCTAATTTTATCTTGTTTCCCATTCCAGACAAACTGAAAGCACAGTTTCTGGAGACTTTTTATAAGGTAGTCAGGTGGATCGGGAAGTAATATCCACAAGTGTATTAATTTGGACTAAACAAGCGATTTCAAAACAGCAACTCTACCTTTTGGGGTAATGATTCTTTGCGACCGAAAAATATTTTGTCTTTGGAAAATACTTCGTTTTAGAGATATTCTGTCACAATCCTTTAGATCTTGAGTGAACCATATGAGTGAACCATATATCTAGTATCTTGAATCTAGAAGGATTCCGTATTATTTTCAAGTGTGGAGAGTAAGTTCTTGTGATTTTTTTTCTTTCTAATCATACTGCTTGTGTGCTGTTCATATATGCAGTCCTGATACTTGGCCAAAGCAGTCAAGTATAAGTACATTTAACAAAAAGAAAGTTTTATCTCCTTCATTAAATATAACTGAGTATCATCGGAAAACTGAGAAATTTTGTGTTCAGTGTCACCGATATGAATTCTTTTAATCAAATCCTTTTCTTAAATAATTATTGCTAAAATTTCCACACAAAGAACAAACAAACCACTGGGAAGCATTTACATTAACAATAATATTTCAAAACTTTGTTACTACCGAACAGCGTGAATTGATACGAAAATATGAATGAAAAAATATAGGATTATATAACGTATCTAAGATACCTACAAGACTCCGAAGCATCAGCACACTCAAAGCACCTGTACCCTTACTTGTAGCTGAAAGAATTACCACCTTAATGCCGACCAGCTGGTTTCTGGCACATGCACAGTGCTAACATACCTGGCTTGTGTGCTAAAGAATCTATCAAACCAATCACACGCAATCCTGACTTCTCCACCAGCTCGCGTGCTTTCTGTTTTCCCCAGCAAGCTCCCAGAGCTTCGGAATCTTCCTTCTGATAGCTTTCTGGAATACAGAAGAATGTGCTGTAGGCATACAGCGCAGCTGCTGAGGGATTTCCCACGTTGTCTGAGACGTAACTGGACATAAACATGTCCACCATGGAAAAATGCCCGCCTGGCTTGAGCACTTTCTTGATTCCTTCCAGCCCTTTCAGGGGGTGAGGGAGGTCGTGGATGACATCACAGGCGAGCACCCAGTCAAAACTCTCATGAAAGTCCTCAGGGATCTGAAAAATGTTCAGTAACTGGATATTGACGTTGGTGAGGTTCTGCTCTTCGATGGCGTTCTTCACCCGATCCAGACCGTGTGGAACCAAATCTGTCACCAGGAACTGGGACTTGGGAAACATGGCAGCCAGGTGGCAGGAAAAACTACCAGTCCCAGAACACCAATTTCCAGGGCTCGGACTCCCTTCTCTGAAAGGCAAAAAACAGTAACGATGCCTCGTCACTTACATGGTGTACAGTCCAAAAGTCACTCTCACCAATGCACTGTAAAAAAAAAAAAGTGATACTATCTGAGTAGAAGCGATTGTGAAAGACAAAGAAGAAGCAGCAGCAGTCGCACAACGGATTGTAGTACAGCTGATTCGTAGGGTTATAGTCGGCTACCTTAATAAGACATATAAGCAACACTGTTTTGGGCTATAATATTGCTGATAAAGTCGAAGAAGGTTCAACCACTTCACAGACGGGTTCTTGCTGAAACTGATAGCTAAGTCCTCTGGGATGGATGCCTAATTTGTGCAGAAATTTGATTTTCTCCTTAGGTTTAGAGACTGCCAACGCAAGACTGACTTTACAATCCAAAGCCATATAATTATGACAGATTGTATTTAATTCAAGGACTATACTTCTTATGTTTCTACTTGACCGCGTCAAGAGTTGCAGCAATATTGACACATCAGCTCAGGTCGCACAGAATGTGCTGCCAGTTATCTTGAAATGCTTTTATCAACTTTATCTTGAAAAACTGTTTTATCACTTTTTATCCAAGCTGTGTGACGCCGGTGAACGTATGTATTGGATCTGTGTGTATCACCTAGAATCACACGAGTAGCAGATGTATTAGAGTCACACTGATGAAGGGAGTGAGTGATATCAATTTAGTGTCTACCCAGCGTGGCTCTTTGAAGTTGGGAAGAGGTTGATTTGAACTCAAAAAAGCAAGACTCGTGTCCTAGTTTTGAACTGTGTCTACCCACGTTGTGGAATAAAGATTTTTTTCTTATTCGTTAAACTGGATAACACGTTCTTTTAATTTTTATATGGATTGGACGGTGAGAGTTGTTTGATTCAAAAATAAAATTGTGAAATGTTCCGAGATTATATCGAACTATTCTGGGAACAGCACTGTGCAAATTAAACTGCTGTTAAGCTTACTATGTTGGTTTTAAAGTATTAGTAAGCTGCATAAGTATTAAAGAAAACAGCACTTGCAGCGCACGTGAAGAATGATTGTTTGAAGACAGTTTGGCTGAAAGTGAAAAAATGTAAGACAAACGAGATTTTATTTGCGTGCTGTGAAGTGCTGTGCTGAGCTGGTGTGGAAAGACAGGGATCTTTTCGTTGCCTCCCATGGCCAACCCAGAAAACCAGGTATTTACTCCAATGTCATGTAACTCGGTAATAGGTCGATTTTAACAGATTTTTCTTTACTTTCCGTTATAACAATGCACCCAGCTGTTCCTTAGGCCTGGAGTTTTCAGGACGGCTGCCGTAAGATCGTGCTTATAGAACTCAGCACTTGAGCCCATTGCGCCCAACTCAGCATCTCTGTACATAACACCTGCAAACAATTTGAAGAATAAATGATACACCAAGCGATCATTAATGATTATGAGCTACTTAACGATTAAAGAGCTGTGTTCACCATAAACATAATGATGATAGTCTACTGCTGTTATAAGTTCCTTATTGTGTATTTGTTAGTCTACTACTATTATAAGTTCCTTATTTTTGTATTTGTTAACGGTTTGTCATTGTTTTTTTTTTTTCCTTTTCAGTTCTATCGAGTGTTGTTCTGTTTAATCTTATGTTTGTTTCTTTGTATTTCTCGGAACGTTTTTAACCCTGACCTGATCAGGCTTCTAAAGAAAGGTCTCTCTTTTACACTATCGGCTGTCCGTCTTTTTGCTGATTCTGCAGTATCTCTAGTTCTAATCCTGACAAACTATCAACTCGGTCGCACGCAAGCACGCACGCACGCACATGCGCGTCACGTTCGCGTGCGCGTCGAGGCCACCTCCCTGCTTTTCCTCATCCAGTGCAGAATAGGAAAATGTATATCAACGTGGCGTCTGCAGTGTACTGGTGTCACCCCACTGCTTTGAACTCGGTACGATCACATCAGAAATGAGCAACTAGCAGCAGAAACTACAGCGATCCTCACCGCCATATATACAACAAATCCCTAAGCACAGGTGAAGTCCCTCAAGACTGGAGAGACGCCTTAGTTGTTGCACCAATACACAAGAAAGGACAACACTCTGATCCACGCAACTACAGACCAGTATCAGTCACCAGCTTACCGTAAGATACTAAAACACGTAATAGTGAGCAACATCATGACACATCTAGAATCCAATAACATCTGACCTCACAACAACACGGCTTCAGGAAGAGACGTTTCTGTGTCACTCAACTGCTCGAGCTGACAGAAGAACTATCTGAGAAATTACACCAGGGCATGGACACCGACGTCGTAGTGATGGACTTTGCGACCACAGCTTCCAAGTACACAAACTCAACACTACGGAATCAGAGGTGAAACCAACCGATGGATCGGCAACTTCTTGGGCAACCGACGTCAGTCAGTAGTGGTGGACGGCTCACGCTCAGAACAGTAGCAGTTAGATCTGGCGTCCCCCAAGGTTCTGTGCCGGGTCCAATCCAGCACACGCCTATTCGCTGACGACACCATCGTCTACAGACACAATTTAAGCGAAACAGACCAGCAAGCCCTCCAGAAAGACCTTGAGGCGCTAGAACAGTGGGAGAGGGAATGGGACATGGCCTTCCACCCAGACAAGTGCACAGTCATGCATATGACCCACAAAAGAGATACACTCACTGCTGGATACCGACTCCACAACCAGACTCTCCAGAGCAGCAACAACACAAAGTATCTCGGAGTGACCCTGCAAAACGACGGCAAATGGAATGGGCACATCAACAACATATGCGCCAAAGCCAACAAGACACTGGGCTTCCTGCGAAGGAATCTAAAGAACACCGACAGGAAAGTCAAAGAAATGGCATATAAAGCACTAGTGAGACTAGTGCTGGAATACGTCTCCGCTGTCTGGAACCCACACACTGCCCAAGATATCCAGGACATAGAGGCCATCCAACGTAGAGTGGCCCACTTCGTCACGAAACACTACAAGCAACCTCCAGCGTCACCATCATGCTGGTGGAACTAAAATGGCCACCCCTTGAGACGAGGCGAAAGCGACACGACTAGCCATGTTTTACAACATGAAACACAACGGATGTAAAGTTCCACCATCTAAAACCCCTCCAAACAAGATCAAGGAGGGGCCACAAACAACAATTCAGCAGGATAATATGTCGGACGGAACAAAGAAACATGTCGTTACTCCCAAGAACAGTACGGAACTGCAATCTGCTCCCTCAGGAAATAGTACAGATCACAATGGAAGGTACCTTCAGTAGGAAGGTATCTGCAATTCCGTAAATCCAACTCTCTCCTCCCCTCCCCTTCCCCCTCCCCCACCCCCACTCCACCCTTCTTTATACTTTATATCCTCTTTCATTCTCTCAATAAAAGTTTTTTTTTTAATCGTCTCACACCCAAACGAACAATAATAGTCAAACACTTGACTGTGGCTACTAACGGAAGAAGAAATAAGTAATAGAATCAGCATGGGCCAGAATAGCCTCCCTTTTGTCAAAGGGATGAAGAACGGTTATACTCAGCAAAACAATAGTTGATTGCAAATGTATGAAATTTATTTTTCCAACTCTGCTGTCAATATTGTGATAGTGTTCACACACACACACACGCACACACACACACACACACACACACACACACACACACACACACACACAGGAGAGAGAGAGACAGAGAGAGAGAGAGAGAGAGAGAGAGAGAGAGAGAGAGAGAGAGAGAGAGAGGAAAGGTGTTAGGTGACTGTATGCATCATCAAATAGTAACTGGCGACTACTTATGCAGGTCATAACACACACACACACACACACACACACACACACACACACACACACACACACACACACACACACACACACACACAAAATCAAAGCATGCATTTTGTTACATACGTATCATTGGCTATCAGAAAAAAGAGAAATGAAATAACTTCATAAAAGTTTACGTATTGAGAATCTGTGATTACAGGTCTCTTCATTTTGATGTATAAAATGGTTTTAGACATTTTTCCCGGCTTTTCATTTTTTTTCAAATTTCTTTTCCTGTCCTTTACTTCTTCTTTTTTTTTAAACTCCACAATTACAAATGATGAATCAGCTGATCAATACTACCGGAGGATTAAATTCAGAGCTGAGGTGTTGGCTTAAACAGACCCTTTGTTCGCGTGCATCCGAGTTAGTTTCAAAGCGAGGTGACTACAAGCGGAAACTGAAACAAACTTCAACGAAAAAGAACTGTTCCGGCCAACGAAAGAGACAAACAAATTACAAGACAAAAGACGAATTCCTCGTCCACATCATTCCACATCCACAGTGCGCCCACATTGCGTTCTTCGTTTTCCCATGTTGTTTGTCTTGCCTGAAGGAGATAAGTCGTTTTTTTGTAATTTGTAAGTCTCTTTCGTTCGGCGGAACAGCAGTTTTTCTTTTTAGTGTGCATCGGAGTGTTTCTCTCACGTCACTTGGCGCCAGAGACTGTACAAACGTGTTTCAAGATTCGTTCACAAAGGACATTGCAACACACTGATGAGATATTTTAAAAGCATTTGTGTATACATACTGTTCTCACACTCATCCAAATTCGTTCAAAAAAAGGAAGGGGAAAAACGAAAGAAAGACAGAGCACAAAAAAAAGGAAAAAAAGGAAAGAAAAAAAGGCTATTCTAACCAAAAGCAGGGCCATTCTCAGAAAAGCAAGCTTTGACGTCAGTGAACCTTGTGGGCGATCAAGGACGTCAGGTTGGTGAAAATGGCGTCTCCTCAAAAGTCACACGGTGCTGAGGGGGGGAGGAAGAAGCGTGGAGCCATCCCGTCTTGCCCTCCAGTGCCCTTCTCCACCTGAATCACCTTCATGGCGGCCAGCGAGGACAGCACCTCACGAGTGTAGCTGTTAGAACAGTGACCACGACTGAGTCATAGGAGTGACGGTCAGTTCTGGTAGGAGCATCCAGGAGTTCCGAACCCCACCCACACCCCCTCCCAACCCTCCTCCTGAAAAAAAACTGTAAGTAATGATTTACAGATCAGATGCAAAGTGGACTTGTAATCTGCCAGGACAAGTCTTCAGTGTATCTTGTGGACTGCAAGGAACCCCCCTACTACCCTACCCCCCCCCCCCCCCCCCCCCCCCACCTGTTTGACAAGATCTGCGCCTTGTTCCTTCACCCCGCCCCACCCCCTTTTACTAAATCTTCACCTCGTTTCCTGTCCCTTCTCCATTTACCAACTCTGCGCCTTGTGCACCCCTCCCCGCCTCCTTCCCTGGTTTTACTAAATCTACACTTTGTTCCCCCCCCCCCCCCCCCCCCAATCTTCCCCACCCCTCGCTCTTTTCAGCATTGTTCACCACCTTCCCCCCTGCACCTTCCCCATCCCCACCCCGCCACCTTTACAAAATCAGCCGCTAGAATCCTGCACTCCTGCATCCTGATCTCAGTTTCTCGACATTCAATCCATTAGTACTGAATCCGCCCCTGCAACACATTGCATCGTGTCCTTTGATTGAATGGTAAGACCCCCCCCCCCCCCCCCCTTCCCCCTCACGCCTTTTTACGCTCCGGATATCCTTCTATGCTTCCTCAAAGTCTGAGTGATTGTGAAACATAAATCCCACTGGGCCTTTGCAGTGGAGAGTCTAAATTTTGGCACAGCCGTATATAGGCACTTATTCCAGTGCCTGGCATGTTTACATCTACAGCAGTCCTACCGTTCTTTCAGCCGGAGCTGGGAAGCAATATCCTGGGAAGAGAGGGGCTGTGAGGCCTCTATCAGGACTCTCACTATGCCTGTCTGATGTGCCATAGTCATTGCCATGGAGACGGCGCCACCCACGACCACGCTGCCCGTCAGTTGTTTGTATGTCTGGTCATCAGGGGTGTCATCTGCACGGAAATGACGTGTGTATTCACTTTCAGTGTGTGGTGGAAAGCTATCGTTTCTTTGAAATACAGAAATGCGAGGTGTTTTCTTTTTTCTTTTTTTTCTTTTTGTGGGGTGGAGGTGGGTGTAGGTGGGGGCTTTAATTTGTGTGTGATGGGGTGAAAAGTTACAGACTCTGTGTGAGTGTGTGTGTGTGTGTGTGTGTGTGTGTGTGTGTGTGTGTGTGTGTGTGTGTGTGTGTGTGTGTGTGTGTGTGTGTGTGTGTGTGAGAGAGAGAGAGAGAGAGAGAGAGAGAGAGAGAGAGAGAGAGAGTGAGAGAGAGAGAGAGAAAGAGATAGAGAGATGAAGGAAGTTTTCCACTGTTTCTAATAGTTGAAGCCGCAGACTTCATTACTTTGAGGATTCTGCTGCACCAGTGCTACGTATGTTCGTATCATCCATTTTCAAAGGCACACAATGGCCTACTCTTCTGGAAGCTGACAGAATAATACTTTTCTCATTACACTACACCTTTGATAAGAAAAATACTTACCTTTTGCTGCCATTGTTTCTGTAAGACTAGAGTTCTTGTCACTGACTTTGGCGAGAGACGTGATTGCCTCGCTTTCTACTTTTCCTCAGCCTGAAAATCTGAAAGATTGAAAAAACATCGGATGAAGACATCGAGCACGCCAAATCATACCAGCCTTATCTTAAGTCAATAACTGAGTTATGCAGAAGAAATTAGTTGCCCATTTTCATTGTTTTATTTACCAAAAAAGAGCTGAAATTCCACTCCATAAATAATAAGAAAACTAAGTACACACCAGTGTTGTCTCCCAGGGGACAGCACTCTGTGACACCATCCTACACCACCACCCCAAAGGCTCATTCACAATTAAACACACATTCTCCTGCCAGAGCCACAACATTGTGCACGCCATCCATATACTAGCTGTGCAGTAAGATCCAGGTAGGCAAGACATCCCCACATATTAGAGACATAGCTCTGAACACCTGGCAAACATCTGCCACCATCAGCCCCAACCAGTTGCTCTACACTTCAACCACCCCTAACACAACATCAACCATGTCAAAGTCCTGGCATTTTGGCAATCACAGAGTGACAACTTGGAGCGCCTTACGAAGAAAAATATTATCTTCTTATTTTCAGACTGGGAACCCTCCACCCTCATTGCATCAACATCCAAAAGTAGCATGTACTTATCCACCTCTGCAACACCAGTCCGCAATATCCTCCACCAATACATATGCACACTATCATAACTCCCATTATTTACATCAGACTAAGTTACATCTATCTTCCTTTCGCCTCTCACTACACTACACTCTCTCTTTTTGCTACATCAATTTATTGTTTGCTCATGTACTTATCCACGCCCTTTCTTTAAAATCTGGTTTTCGTTTAATTTCATATTCTATCTCCACTACAAGAGTTTCTCTTCCCTCTTTCCTGTGCATCTGTGCGTGTGTGGGAGTAGGTGTAGCTATGTGAGAAAAAAAAGACCACACAACAACAACAACAACAACAACAACAACAACAACAACAAAACACAAAACCTTTCTTTTCAGTAGGAATGCTAGCCCTTTACTCATCGATCATTTCTATTCCTTTCCAGCCACTAGTAATAGTAATGATACATAAAACCCGACGATTGAATTCGAGAAAAAGCTATAGGTGCGTGCTTCCATCCCCTCCCTTTTCCCCTCCTCCCTTCTTACCTGCTCCAATAATACCGTTAACCTTTCACTCATTGATCATCCCTATTGCCTTTTTACCTACTGTAACATTATTAACACTATTATATTCATCCTCACCAAGCTTCCCCCCTGCTCCAGTAGCACTGTTAACTTTTACTCATTGACCATCTCTATTCCTTTCCACCAACTGTTACTATTACCATTATCACTTTTATTGTTGTTGTTATCAGTATCACTATCATCATATCATCATTATCAGCATTATCGTCATCATCATAAAAAAGATTACTACCTCAGTATCAACAGCACTATTATCATCATTACTATTATCACTTTTATGATCACTATTATTATTATTATTATTATTATCATTTTTTTCTATCATCATCAATATAACTGTTGTTACAACCTCATAACTATTACAACTATTATAGTTGGTACTATTATTAATATTGTTATTATATTTTATAACATTTCCGACATTCCAACTTACCACTTTTCCAGCGTGCTATAACATCACTACTATGGTTACAATTATGATTATGATTAAAACTATTAATAAGCCTATAAGATTCCATCCTTTCCATAATTTGTATCCTCCTTTTCCTCTTTGTCCTTCCTGACCTCTCCCTCCTCCGCCACCTTTGTCGTCCTCCCTTCCCTTATTATTATTGGTATTAGTACTACTAACCTCCCTTCACTTATTATTATTGGATTAGTACTACTATCATCAATACTGTTATTATTATTTTCCGTTATGTTTTTAGACTATTACTTTTATTATCATTACTACTATTACCGTGACTATTATTATTAGCATTATTATCATTAACATTAATATCACTGTTGCTATTGATATTACCATCATTACCATTATCATCACCATCATCTTCGCCACTAACACGGTTGCCACGACCTCCATACTGTTCGATTGTCCTCTACCCCTCTCTTTTCTCCCATACTACAGTTGCTATTGTCATATTATCACCAAAAGTGGTAGTCATCTTCTCTTTAGTATCTTTTAAAAGATATTTTTATCATTACAAGTACTATTGTTATTGATATCAGCATCATCATTATCATCATTAATATTTTAACTCGCATTGTCTCCTTCCCGACGGCCTCGTTTCAATCAACGCCCATCTTGCACCGAATTTGACGAGATAAGTGACTGCTCGTTCTACATTTTTGTTGTCCTGATTGTTTTTCTTTCTTTTTTTTATCTTGCCGAAAGAAGAACTTCAAGATCGAAACGCCTCGTGTTTTGTCTTGTGATTCGTTTGTTCATGTTTGGCAGGTATATTAATCAAACTTTTTAAAAGCAAAGTTTTCAACTCAAAAAACACAGATTATTCTGGTAATTCTTGTTCAGCAACAGGATCTTATGATTCAATTAAGCTTGCGACAAATGATGCGAACAGATATGTGAAACATTTGTATTAGAACTTAACCGTGAAAACGTCAATTCACATACGTCGTAAGTGCACTTTAATCTCAGTGTGCATGTGAGCGTGCACGAGCATGTGTGTGTGCACGCGCGCGCGCACGTGTGTGTGTGTGTGTGTGTGTGTGTGTGTGTGTGTGTGTGTGTGTGTGTGTGTGTGTGTGTGCGTGTGTGTGTGTGTGTGTGTGTGTGTGCACCCGCACCTGTTTGTGTTGTTGGTTTGTTTGTTTAGAAGCCTTATCTTTACAGAACAAGAGAAAATGTTAGAGATTTTTCTAAACTACCTTTTCCCTTTTCATTAAAGTATCCCACGAAAAGAAACCATTTTTCAATAACGTATTTCACTTTTTCAAAACAATGATCTCTGTAACTACATAACAAAATAATAGACCGCTCTATTGCACTAAATAAAGGTTTCAAAGCTGTGAACAAAGACGATGAACTTTGTGCTCTTCTTATCTCATATTTTCATATCACATGACGTACTTGCGCACTAGTTTCTCCAATCCTGATGATAAACTACACTCGACGATAAACTACATTTGACGATGAACTACATTTGACGATGAACTACATTTGACGATATTCTAAAAATCAGAGGGAAAGAACTGTTGGGAGTTTAGAATATACATCATGCGTTTGTTTGCCAGATGATCGAGTTCAAAGACCCCAAGGCCGTGAGGTACTTTGACTAGGGTACTGCCAGATGCAAGGTAGAGCTAGCCCTCTCCCCGCCTCTCCTTTTTCGCCGCCTTAAAACTTTCCTTGACATGAATCAGGTTCCCATTTGCTCTGTAGAGGGACAGAAAGGATTTTTAAGCAACGAAATTCCGATCTCATGAGCAATTGGAAATCACGGAAGTTAGCTCGGGTCGACAAGCAAACGCTCTGACCATTTAGACAACGGGGCCAGATGACGCCCTTCTCAAGAAGAACACACGATCGAATTAGATAGATAGTGTTGTTTTAAGCCCAGCTGACCGCAAAGGGTCACCATGTCAAGGCTGTCCCCTCGTTTAAGTGCATTCTAACGACGCGGCAGATCACAGGTTGCTTCAGGTCAAGCGGCCTTTTCACCAGGTCACCACTGTTTGTACAACCCTCTTATCTGGCCGTTGGGGTCACTGTCTGTCATCTTGACGGAGAGAATGCTTTGTCACCTGCCGCTTACGGGTCATGTGGCTGCACACTAAAAATTAATGCCCCAAAGCCTTCCATAAGGAGTTGAGTATTTTTAGACTGGCGCAGTTAAAGTTGATGCTCCTCATTTTCTCTCAAACAGCCATCAAGGTACAAGCCAGATGGTTCCAAAGCAGACAGATTAAAATCAAAGGAACGGAGTATTTGGGGAGGCCACCTAGCGTAAAGATAGGGTCACAGGTGAGTGCAGAGTCCTGAAATATGAAGTCAACTAAAGGGAAGGTCATGATGCTGATAATCTTAAAAACTGCTGGACAGTCTCTAATTTACCCTTTCATTCTAAACTCATTGAACAGTGGTGTTCTTCAGCTTTGCAATCACCTACACTGCAACAACCTCCTCTACCCTTTACATCTACTTACCGCTCTGGCCACAGTACAGAAACTGCTCTCCTGAAAATTGTGAACAATCTCTCATTGGCCTGCGATGATCATCAAGTATCTCTGCTCTCTATTCTTGACTTATCTGCTGCTTTTGACACCAATGATCACTCAATTCTGTTGTCTCGTCTGCACGCCACTTTAGGTATTTCTGATGAAGAACTGTCATAGTTTCAGTCTTATCTATCTGATCGAACTCGGCCTGTCTCTGTAAATGTTTTCTCCTCTCAGCCAGCTATTCTCCAGTACGCAGTTCCCCAAGGATCCGTCTTGGGCCCCCTCCTTTTCGTACTCTACACCCATCCAATCTCCGACATTGTTGCCCATCATAGCCTGCCTCACCACTGCTTTTCAGATATCAATCAAATTTACATATCCAGCGATTTCTCTCAGCTGCCTTTTGCAATCCAACTCACACAGTCGTGTATCACGGACATAAAATCTTGGATGACAGTTAACAAACTTCTGCTCAGCAATGAAAAACTGGAATGATCTTCTTTGCACTCACAAGACTTCTTATATCTGACTGTATCCTAAACTCTGTCAAATTGGAAAACTGACTTATTCAGACATCTTCATCTGCACGGAATTTAGGTGTTACCCTTGACTCAGCACTTTCCTTCCAGCAACATGTTTCCACAGTCTTCCGTGTCTGTTTCTTTGAGCTTCGTTGCATTGGTTCTGTGTCACATCTTCTCTCTGTTGATGCCACAAACCCCTTGTTTCTTCTGCCTTCATTTTATTAAGACATGATCACTGTCATTCACTTCTAGCTGGCTGTCCCCAGAATCTTCTCAGTCGTCTCCAGAAAGTACAACACAATGCTGCTCGTTTGAATCTTAGACAACCCAAATCTTCTCATGTCACTCCCTTAATTCTTTCTCTTCACTAACTGCCGGTCGAAAAACGAATAGACTACAAACTGTCTTTGCTTTAAATCTTTGAATGGCTGGGCTCCTTCCTACCTTTCTGATCTCCTTCATCTTCATGTTCCTTCTAGGCAGTTGCGTTCTTCTGCCGACAATACTCTGCTTAAAATCCCTAGATTTCGATCTAAAACCTATGGCAATCGTTCGTTTTCTTTTCAGGGTCCGGTTTCTTAGAAAGGCATCTCTTAATTAAAACAGCCCTCTTCACCTACCAATAGCAGTTCCTTCTTCCCCTTCCCTTGCCCATCAAATTGACTCTGGGACTACTGTGTTGTTGTTGTTGTTGTTTTGTTTTACGTCTTTCACAAGAATGTGATCAGCTGAAATGCTATGGCCACATATACAATGTATATTTTTGACATACTTTGTTTTTAAACAATCCAGTTTCCATCTACAGATTAAGGAACTTATCTGTCGTCTACGATAAATATTTTGATCGTACTTACTTAACTTTTCATGCATATTTTTCATTTCATTGTGTAAACCAAAACACCCAGTTTCTCTTTCTATCAAATGAAATGAGAAAATTGTACTTTTTCTGCCAAAGTATAGCACTCTTGCACTGACATAGATAGTTTTAAAAAATGCGAATCTGAAGACTGTTTTGCTCCTCTCTTTGCTAGAATATCAACTTTTTCATTATAATATACCCCCACAGTGGGAGGGCACCCAAAGAATGTTATTTCAGTGTCTCTGATTGAGAGGAAATGTACTAAATTATGTATTTCAGTGATCATCTCAGGTCGAACTTTTAATTCAAAATTCTTCATTGCAGTAAGAAACTGACTTGGAATCTACACATAAAACAACTTTACATAAATTTTGAGGGTATCAACAACAAAACTTTAAAGCCATAATCATAGCAAATAACTCAGCAGTGAAATATAGATTTTTTTTTTTTCCGAGATAATAAGACTTTTCTTTGTTAAGGCCTGGGATAATGTATGCTGCACCTGCATGTTCATTGATTAATGATCCATCAGTGTATATCTTAAATGGTTGGAATAGTGATCATGCAAATGCTTTTTGACATTGGATACAATAAATTAGTATTTTCAGCCTTTGTTAAATCTGTATGCTCAATGTCAAAATGTGCTCGTATTAGTTTCCAGGGAGGGACAGGAGACACAATAGATCTTTTTGCAATAGATGTTAGTTCGATATCTGAGGATTCTAAAATCGAGGAAGTATATGTTCTAAGAGTCGTTTGAGATGATATGTTTTTAGCCCTTTTGGGAAAATCAGTGTCCGATTTAATATTTATTTCAGGGCCTAAATTATTGTCTATAGTAGAACTTCTTTATAACAAATTTGGTGCATGCAAGATTCCTATATTCTTCCAGTGGTAATATCCCAGCAGCACTATATGCTTTTGTACAAGAGGCATGGACTGGTAGTCCCATGGCTAACTTATATGCTTTGGAATCAATACTTTGAAGTTTTTTTCAGTAAGTATTTGGGTGCACTGAAGAACACCTCTTGTGCATACGTTAATTTTGATCTAACCAGTGCAGTAGAAAGGTGCAAAAGTGTAACTGTGTCCTGAGCCCAAGCATGCTTGCTAATAATCTTTAATAGATTTAAAGTTTTTCGAGCTTTTGTTAGAATATGCTCTATATGAAAATTCCATGACAACTTTGATGTTAAATTTACTCCAAGGAATTTCACCATTTTTGTATATTTAATGGGTATGCCGTTGACTTGAAATAAAGGCATATTAACTGGATCAGATCCAGTGTTAAATAACATCATGTGTGTTTTTTTCAGTTGATATTGCAAACCATTTTCAGTCATGTAAGCAGAAAGGGTATTTAATTCTTTTTGATATAACTTTTTTTGATATAGTTTTTGTGATCTGACAGGTGTACCTTTTTTTTAATGTCACTTTCATCCATATGCATATGTCATCTGCATACTGGACTAGCTCTATGTTCTTAGTAATTTTTGTAGGTAAATCGTACATCAGAATATTAAAAAGTACAGGGGCAATAACAGACCCTGAGGAATGCCCATGTGTAATTTTCTTCTTGTAGAGTAAGAGTTCCCTACCTTTGTTCTAATATATCTATTTTCTAAGAAGTCTTTTAAGAAAATCATAGATGTTTCCTGATAATCCAATCTCTTTAAGTTTATAAAGCAAACGAGAGTGCCATACTTGATCGTAAGCTTTAGTGATATCAAAAAAGGTTGCTAGTAAGCATTTTCTCCTGGAAAACTGATGTTTAATTTGAGTGGTAAGTTTGACCAAATGTTCAATAGCACTTTCTACCCTTTCGAAAACCTGCTTGGTTTGTGGGAATAACTTTGTTCTTTTCGCAAAAGTAGTTCAGTCTCTATTTAAAACAATTGTTTCATAAAGTTTACAGACATGAGAAGTTAATGAAATAGGTCTGTAACTATCTATACTATCTTTCAGTTTACCTTCCTTGTGAATCGGTACTACTACTGATTCTTTCCATATTTTGGCAAATGACCTGAGCTCCAGCATTTTTCAAATATTCTAAGTAAAATAAAATTTATCCATTTGTCTGGAAAATGTTTAATCATTTCATTATAAAAATGGCGTCAATCCCAACAGCTGTTTTTTTGTTTGGGAGAGAATCTATGGCATCTTTCACCTCTTGTAATATAATTGGGGCGTTGATGTCGCTTGTGTCATTATCAGATGCATCATTAAAGACATGGGTGGATTCTTTATCCTCTCTGAATTTTCTTTGGTTTTCAGACAACCCATCTAACCTGCTCACTTTAGCAAACTGGTCGGCAAACGCTTCTGCTTTGTCTGTGGATGAGGGTAACTTGTTATTGTCAAGAATAATAGGATACTCTGGGAGTTTTGATTCCATTTTTTTTTATCGTTTTTATCTCTTTCCATACCATTCTACTATCTTTATGATCAAATGTGTTTCTTTTGCAAAAATTATCCCAATAATCCTTTTTGGCTTGTTCCATAACTCTATTACTATGTATATTTGAATGTTTCATTTCCTTAAATTTTTCATCTACCATTTTCTTATCTTGACTTTTCTTACTGTGCACGTATTCCTTGAATAACCGTTTTTTCTCATTGACTGCCTTATCGCAATCTTCAGTCCACCAAACATTACCGAGATGTTTACCCCCTTTAGATCCCTGATTCTTCATTTAGGAATACATAAACCAGACACTTTTAGAACAGAAGTACAAAACGTGTCATACATTTGATCAATATCATCATCTGGGGACAAGCTTATGTCTAGATCTTTTAAGTGTATTGTAAAATTGAGACCATTTGGCATTTTTATAATCAAATCTTGGGATTGTATCATCTGGTTTTGTGTCTTCAAAATAGGGGACTGATTAATTGTAATGATGATTGGTATATGATCACTCCCAAGAGTTTCACTATAAGTTTCCCAAGCACACGACAAAGCCATTTTAGGTGAAACCAAAGTTAGATCAATAGCAGTAGGTCTATGTGTAGATACATCAGGAACTCTGGTATAAGAACCATCATTGAGTAAACATAAAGTTGAGTCTACAACATTTTCGACAAACCTATTACTACTGACCTGTGTGCACTCTTTTTCCCAGAAAGGAGAATGAGCATTAAAATCCCCTCCTACTAACCATTTACCGTTATCATTCTTGATATTTTTTCATCCACTCAGTATTAGCTTCATCTGGACCCTTAGGTAAATATACAGAAGCACAGTTTACTTTTAAGGAGTCCGAAAACTTGACTGTTACAGCACATGAAAAAATCCCATGTAATCCACTTGGCACAGGTGATTGTTTGTCACAATACTGTAGTCCAGTGTGAATATAGATAGCACAATTTACTCTATCATCACCATTTCTATCTGTATCTACTACTGGTGGATATAATATTGTTCCAATCTTGGTAGTTTTTGTTCTTGCTGATATTAACAGACTGGAATAAGAGAACGTGGCAGTCAGATGACACCAAAAATTGACGTAAACAGTCAATATTAGAATAGAGAGAGCGGCAGCAGTTCCACTGCAGTATTCTTATATTGTTATTAAGTTTCATATTTGAGAAAAAAAAAAAAAAAAAAAAAAAATAGATAACTAGACAATAAAAAATAGTCGCTTTAACACAATTGGAGCTTAGCTACACACAGATGTAGGCTGGTATGCTACATTCGTTTCGAATAAAAACAACAAAAAATGTCACCAGTTGTATAAGACATTGAACCTATTGGACCAGGCAGAGCCGTAGAAGGAATCCTCATGGAAGGTTGTGGGGCGCAGGTACCGGGGACGTCGCGCTGTCTTCCGGGCCGTTCCCAAAAGAGGTTCCTCAGATGCCGGCCAATATTGCCTGCTAGGATGCTGGCTCCTCTAGCAGTGGGATGTAGCCCATCACGGAGGTTGAAGCGGGCGGCTTGTAGGTTGGAATGAGTGATGAAGGTGATGTTTTTGTCATCATACAGCTCTGACACCAAAAGTGTTGTACAAGTCCCCTTTGATGTTGAGTTCGGGGTCTGATGTAGGAGCCGTCTTACTGATTATGATGGCCAGATCAGGGTTGTCTTCTTTGATACTCCTCACGCACTTTGCCATTCTTCCGGAACATGTTGCTGCTGACTCTGTTTCTAGGTCCTTCGACCCAACATGTATGAGTAAAGCATCAGGGGGTGTCTTAACAGATGCACTTGCTTTGGCCACCGCTGGTTTGATGTCCTTTATTGTTTTTTGCATTACTCTGATGCACCTTAAATCCGTAGGACTTTCCTAGTCTGTTTGTATTGACTTTCTTTATGACGGGGTCATTCACGTATAAAATGTTGGGAAGGCCCTCTAAAGTTGGACTTGGTTTGTCTCTGGACTTGACCTTTAAATCATTGACGTTTTGTTTGTGTCTGGACTTCACCTGTAAGTCACTGACGTTTTGTTTATCTCTGGACTCGGCCTTAAAGTTGTCATTTTTTCTCGCACTGCTCCTTAGACTTCGGCTTATGACGCAAAGAAGTTTTGACGTCATTTTTGTTTGCGTCAACATTTTCTTCTACTTTTTTTGTTTTTGCAACTTTCCTGTCGGCCTACATTTCTGTGTTCTGCTTCTTTTCTGGTTTGTTTACTTTGACAGCCAGCGCATCCTGAGGAGTCGTTTTTAACGGTGAAGAAACTCTAGCTAGCTACCTCTGCATAGGAGAGGTAGGGGAAGGGCTCTGTCTGTGTTGCTATGTTAGCGATGTTACCTGAGTCCCTTCTATCATTTTTTTTCTTGCAGAGATCTTATTTGTTCCTCAAGACTCGCTACTTTCTCACACAGAGAGATGATTAAGCCTTCGATCTTAGTAAGGTTCTGTGTGGTAGGTCTACTCACGGAGTTGATGTCTGTAGAAGCGTTCTTGTTTCCAGGCCTAGACATCAGCCCATCCTTCACAACGGAGAAACTGAACGGCCTCCTCGAGTCAGAATTACAATTTGTCTCTTCATCATTTCTTAGCTTTGCCAGCACATTCTCAGTGCATCCTTCTGCACACAGTATAGGTATGCAGCTTTTCTTGATCCTGGTGTGGTCTGTGTGTGTGTGTCTGTGTGCGTGTGTGTGTGTGTGCGTGTTCGTTGTTGTGAGACAGTGTGTGTGTGTGTGTGTGTGTGTGCGTGTGCGTGTGTGTGTCAATATGCACCCTTGTTTGAAGGTGCAAGGTAGTTACTGTAATATCCGTCTTCTTCTTGGTTTCATTTGTTTTCTTTAACATTTTCTGTATGTGTAGGTGGTTAGGGCTTATGATTTAAGATTAAGCGCCATAGATAATAATGATCATTGTTATTATGTATTTGAAGATTTTTTGTGATTCATCGGTGAAAATCCCCACAAGCAGGGAAATAATTGGTAGGGAGTTGTTCTTTCGATCAATCATCAGTTTCACATTAAATGCTGTCTCAAATACAAGGTAGACCCCAAAACGCTTACATGGTTGTATAGTGTTTTTTTGCGCAAAATCCTCATTGTGGCGTGTGGCCTGTCGCAAACGGGAAGCTAACTGGAACGCGTGCACAGAAAGAACAAGTGAACCACCGTCATTCATGTAAGAAAAGCTTTTACCTCTCAGAATTTTGCACTGGTACATCTTTTTCTCTGTAAAAACTTAAGTAAACGTGACAAATTAGAACGATGCTGAAAGAACTTTTATTCTATTCATTTCATTAATTCATTCTGTTTTATTCGCGCTCACGTCGATTTTCATACAAACAAGTGTTTTAACTGATAAATTCGACGCTAGAGTGGTGTAGTTAAGCGCGTTTGTATCTGTTAGTGACAGTGACTCCCGTATGTGACATCACAACCATGCAAACAAAAAGAGAGAATGTACAGGGGAGAAGGCGGGGGGGGGGGGGGGGGGGGGGGTGCACAGAGACGAACGCACTGTGACGGAACAAAATATCACCCTAATAAAAAAAAAAAAAAAGTGATCTGGTGACAGACATAACAGTGCAGGATATGACCCCAATACAGAATCTGATCGCGGTACTTGTATGACATTTTGTATTATTATTATTATTACTATTAAGAATACTTATATGGCGCCTGTCTTCGGTTAGAGACCACGTGCCTGTCTTCGGTTAGAGACCAAGTTCTAACCGCTTTACAATCCGTACTCTCGTTTACACAACGGGCTGCCTGCCGCTGGAGAGCTGTTTGTCGGCGATTCATTCAGTCGTTACCTGTGTCATTCAGTCAATTTCATTCAGTCAATTTTCTTCTTTCATTCTTGCGATTTTTCACGCAGGGTGCGTGCCATGTGTAACGTGTCATTCGTACCAACGGCCAAACCGGCCTCCTCTTCCGAAAGTTGGTGTTGGGATTATTACGTGTGTGCGAGATGTTACGCATACGTTCACGCACAGAACCAAGGTTTATAGCCTCATTCGAAGGACTTTTTGGGGAAATGGAGTCAAACCCAATGTTACTTCCGAGGGGAATAATCCCTCTGCACAGAAACGGCCCGGCGGAGATTCGAACCTGCAACCCCAGGATTCTCAAGATTACGAGTCTGCTCTGTACCGACAGAGTTATTCCGGACCCCGGAAGTTCATCTATGTACGTCCACTGTGGAACACATTGTTTGCATATGTTCGAATCTGGCTGGTCAGTTTCTGTGACACTAAGCCGAGGCGAAGTAGGGAGGTGATGGAGACCAAGGCCTACATCTTGCTGCAGATGACGGTGCTGGTTTCCTTGCTGGTAGTGATGCATTCTGGTGGTTGTAGTGATAGCGATGGTGGCGTGTCAGAGAGGAATCCTAGTCTTTCACATACCTGGCGGCACTTGCATTCGATGTTGAAAGAACGACAACTTCCTCAACTGACGATGATATTGACGACGACGGTTACTGTGGCGATGACGATATTGATGATGTTGCTGTGTAACATGACATTAGCCCTGTAGTGGTGGACCAGTATCCTTGCAATTTTCTGAGGCGGATGGTCAGGCAACGTATCTTTGTGAGCCTGCACTACACTGATCTTGCGGTAGCTTTTTTATGCTAAATCGAAAGCCTCTGGTAAACATCATTTAGAGACACTCACCCTCCAGGCTTTACCTTCCACACTCAGCAGTGGGATTCGGGAGATATTTTCCAAAAGGTGGTGTAGGACCAGCTCAGTTTGGCAAAAAAAATCACTTCAGTCTTTACACAGGCGTCTACTCCAATTTTTCTTTTGTAAGAGGGAGAAAGAACGGGGGGGGGGGGATGGATGAGTGAGCGGGTGGACAGCATTATCAAATTTTCAGGAAGGAAGGAGCAGGGGGTGCAGTGAGGTTTTATTTTTTTTTTTTTTTTTTTTTTTTGCAAGAGGAGGGGGTGGGGTACGACAGGATTTTCAATATTCACTAGCAGACAGGGTGAAAACGGAAAAGTAGAGAAATCGAATCAATTGAAAACAAACATGAAGGTTAATGATATACTGATCTTACAACACGGAAAAATAATGAGAGTACATGATATAGAAGCAGTCCATTTATTGCAAGATTGAGTCTTTGCTATTATCTTATCATTTAGACAAAACGCAAGGTATTCTGTCAGTATCCCTCACAGACAAGAAGGCCGTAGTTCAAGTTTAAGAATTCTAAAAGAGATCCTTCATACTGAAATTTCAAAAGCTATTTTCTTAGAGATGTCCGATAAATAAATGAATAATGGGACTGCTGTCTTGTTTCCCCACGCAAACTGGGCATTTATAAGAATACAGTTAAATAGCACGCTGTACACTGCAGTGAATGCCCAGCGCTAAACAAGTGCAGAAAATGATTGACTGGTGAAAATGCTTCATGGGGAATGAGGACTGGCTCCAAATATTCACAGGATGAAATAATGAAAAAGAATTAGAATCAAAGCAGAACTAGAAATCATAATTCTTGTGCAACCACATAATGCCCAGATGTGCTCATGTGAAAAATATGTAAAGAATGGAGAAAAGATTACAATCTAAAGTATGGAGAAAAGACTACAACTTATTTCTTTGCCATGAATAAGAACAGAGCAGAAAGTGATACCATTCGTAACTAGTAATGGGATAGAATTAACCCATCAAAAAATAACATTCAGAGGAGAAAGTCTGCGTCTATGAAATGTTTTATAAATGTGAAGTGATCTGAACATTGAAGGTGGATCACACATACAAAACTGCTGAAGACAGCAAACGCAACATCCCACATTCAGTGAGAAGAAAAAACATAAGTGAGAGTGGCGTTAGGGAGGCCAAAGTACATGAAGAAAATCAAAACGGCTCCACATCAAGATATGATGGACGAGCTGCGTCATTTTACAGTTTTAATATACAAAGTTTCTAATGTCCGCTACAGTCATTTAAACAACCCTACAATATTGGGATACATTTCCCAAACTTCAAAGAGGCATGATCACACTTTTGCACAAGGGAGAAAATCCTTCACATTAATATTTTACAAACTGGAGACCAACAATTTACTGAAGCCGGATTTAAAAACAAACTGGCAAAAGGTCAAACAAAAGATAAACCCGTCGTTTCTGACCTTGTGATTGATGACTTACATGGATTTATTAAAACAGACACGTTGCAAAAATACCTAGAACAATAGATCTGGTGGCGTTATCAGTTATCTCAACATAAGATAGCATCGCAACTGTCTGTACCCTACTCTGAACTTTTTATCTTGATGTACAGATTTATTAGAGTATTACCATGTGTGTGTGTGTGTGTGTGTGTGTGTGTGTGTGTGTGTGTGTGTGAGAGAGAGAGAGAGAGAGAGAGAGAGAGAGAGAGAGAGTGTTCAATCTCACCTGTTCTATGATTTTGTTCGATCTCATCTGTGCTACGACTTTGTTCAATCTCACCTGTTCTACGACTTTGTTCGATGTCTCCTATTCTGTGACTTCGTTCAATATCACCTGCTCTTTGACTTTGTTCAGTCTCACCTGTTCTACGACTTTGTTCAGTGTCACCTGTGTTCTGTGAGTTTGTTCAATATCAGCTTTCTATGACTGTTCAATGTCACCTGTTCTATGACTTTGTTCAATGTCACCTGTTCTGTGACTTTGTTCAATATCACCTGTTCTGTGACTTTGTTCAGTCTCACCTGTCCTATGACTTTGTTCAAGTCACTTGTTCTATGACTTAGTCCAGTCTCACCTGTTCTATGTTTGTCAGTTTCACCTGTTCTATGACTGTCTTCAATCTCACCTGTTCCATGACTGTCTTCAATCTCACCTGTTCTATGACTGTCTTCCATCTCACCTGTTCTATGACTGTCTTCAATCTCACCTGTTCTACGACTGTCTTCAATCTCACTTGTTCTATGACGTTTATTCGGTCTCACCTGTTCTATGACGTTTATTCAGTCTCACCTGTTCTATGACGGGTTTATTCAGTCTCCTGTGTTCAACAGCTTTGTTCGCTTTCACCTGTTCTATATCTTGATTCAGTCTCACCTGTTCTGATGTTCAGGCAGAGTTAGTGTCGCTGTCAGTCCTCCAAAGGTCACACCGTGCCCTTCACCCCTTCGCACACTCACTTAGCCGTCAGCGATTGGTGACCCCAGGGACGTGAAGAGTCATATCTGAAGCTGTGCACAATCAGGTTTTATAAAGTTGTCGTTAAGGTCGTCTGATCAGCGCATGCGCTCGCTGTCCGTCCGCTTTTTATGTGTCTGTGTCCATTACAGTTCTTCGTCCTCCGATATGTAGTCCATTTTATATCCGCAGGGGCAGAGGGTGTCGAATTCGCATAGATCTAGTAATGGTGTGTGTGTGTGTGTGTGTGTGTGTGAGAGAGAGAGAGAGAGAGAGAGAGAGAGAGAGAGAGAGAGAGAGAGAGAGAGAGCGCACGTGCGCGTTTTGTGTGTGTGTGTGTGTGTGTGTGTGTGTGTGTGTGTGTGTGAGCGCACACGCGTTTGTTGTGTGTGTGTGTGTGTGTGTGTGTGTGTGTGTGTGTGTGTGTGTGTGTGTGTGTATGAGGGAGACAAGAGAGAGAGAGAGAGAGGCATATATACATACATATATATATATATATATATATATGTATTATATATATAAACAAAGTATAAACAAAGCTTACTCTTATGTCTCTTAGATGAAAAAATAGGAGGAAGATAAGCTTTCATATCTGCAGTGGTAGATAATTCTGCCTAACTAACAGTATGTGCTTGATTGGGTGAAAAAAATATATGTGTGTATGCGCGCGCGCGCGCGCGCGCGCGCGTGTGTGTGTGTGTGTGTAGAGAATGAGAGGTGTGAATGTGTGTGTGTGTGTGTGTGTGTGTGTGTGTGTGTGTGTGTGTGTGTGTGTGTGTGTGTGTGGAGAGAGAGAGAGAGAGACAGAGACAGAGAGAGAGAGAGAGAGACAGAGAGAGGTGAAAATATTTCTGTGTCTTCTTTGGCATACTTCTGTAAAACCAAAAGGGTCTGAAACTGTTTTTGTTTGTCTTGTTTGGCATACCTTTGCACTAACAAAAAGGTCTGAACCTATTCTTGTGCGTTTTGTTTTAACACATTTCTGTTAAAACAAAAAGGTTTGAATATATTTTTATGTGTCGTTTTGGCGCACTTTTTGAAAAACAGCAAAAAGGTTTGAAAATATTTCTGCGTCTTGTTTGGCATACTTTTTAAAAAGAAAAAAAGAAACTATTTCTGTGCGTCTTGTTTGGCATACCTTTGTGAAAGCAAAAAGTTTTGAAACTATTTCTGTGTGTCTTGCTTGGCATACTTTTTTGTTTAAGCAAAAAGATTTCAAACTATTTCTGTGCGTCTTGTTTTGCATATCTTTGTGAAAACGAAAAGGTTTGATTATATATCTGCGTGTCCTGTTTGGCGTACTTTTGTAAACAGAAAAAAAAAGTTTCAACACGTTTCTATTTGTGTCGATCGGCATAAGTTTGAGAATATTTTGCACATGCTTTTATTTCAAACAGAGCTTTAGTGAGGGTGGCACGTTTTGAGATTTCGGGGGAGGGGTGAGGGGGGTGAGGTGATATATTCCAATTCCAAGACCTAAAGCTTCCACGTGTTTCTATTTGTCTTGTTCGGCATGTTTTGTTAAGACAAAAAGAAAAAAAAAGTTTAAGAACACTTTGCACATGTTTTAATTTCAGAGTTTTAGTGAGCTGGTAGTTTTGGGATGGGGGGCGGGAGGGGGGGTGAGTTAATGTATTCCAATATATATATTTGTTTCTTTTAAAGGAAATTGATGGAAATTTTACGGCCAGTCTAATTTGCTACTGCGCTTAAAACCTCTTTGATGTCTGTTTCAAAGCATCACTTAAATAAAACAACAAACATTGTGTAGTTAACATTTAATATCGTTATCACATCAAACATTATTCTGATAGCTCATAACGTCATAAAACTGTTCTTTTGTTTGAGAAAAAAGGACCGCCATCTTTTATAATAACATCATAGAAAGGGTTAAGAAAATAACATATGAAAAGATGATATGATGTTAAGCTGGTGTTGCAGTTATTCTGTTAAGCTGGCTCTGCTGCTTGCGGTGCCGATTGTAAAAATGATATCAAATACCGTTTTGTTTAATATGTAAGGCTGGTTTAGTTTAAAAAAAAAATTATGTCTATGAACAAATGACCATATTACATGTGAAATTTCACATAGAAGAAATTTCATCAAAACTGCTACATTTTAAAACTTTCTGACGGTTTTAATGCGTTTTTTTTTTGTTTTTGTTTTTTTTAGTTTTACTGATGCTACACTGTTGTTGCGAATTAAGGTTCAAACTTAAAAGTGTGCACTGATCAAGGTTTTCTTTTTGATGTAATTCGATCGTTTTGTTTAGTTACAGTGAGTTGTTAATAGAATTTTTTTTTTTTTGAATAATAATTTATTTAAACAATTGGAGCTTACAGGTGCGCAAAAAGAGGACAGTGCGCAAAATCGATACATCACATCGGCAACCTTTTCTGTAAGTTCAGCCCATAAACATTTGTAAAACGAAACAAAACGGAGGAAAGAGAGAGAAAAAAAAAATCTGACGAAAGCATCAAAGAAAAAAAAATTAAGTAAAATACAGCTTTTGACTGAGGTTTTTTTTTTTTCTTCCAGATGTACATGCATGTTCCCCCCCCCCCCCCCCCCCCCCCCCCCCCCTAGTCTTTCCATCATATCAAAATAATCTTCAATGTGAGGTATTAACCAGTCAACGGAATTTAACAACACAAAGCCATAGTTTGTAAGTTTGGGAGAACAACAACAACAACAACAACAGCAAACAGTAAACTATGGTCCGTTTATGTGATGGGCAATTGATCTATATGGATACCAATTATGGTTAAACTCTACTAAGTTATAGTTAATTTTAGCGATATGTTCAATTAATAGATTTTTTTTTCTGTCCCAACCTCTGCGCCACCTCAGAGGCAGTGCACCCACGCCGCTCATTCTGACACACCGTCCACAGCCACAGCCCGGTCGGCCCCGCCGCAGCCCCGGCACCGGCAATCCACAGGGAGCAGTCAATGTCAAGTTGTTAAGAGGCAACCCACCGGAGGAGACACTGCACTGCTGCCGAGTCACTTCGGTGGTGTTCAGTGGCGCCTGTTCTAATCTAACATACGCAGGACACCACCTACTAAGCCCCCTATTGACGACAATAATTGCTTAGTCGCGGAGCCGGCGTGAATGAGCTCTCCCTCCGGAGGGCGCCACCACGTCGGTCCAACGTCATCCCCCATGGACTCGCCGATACCGGTGACCCCGACGGAACCAAACCAAGACCACAGACGTGGAAGGGACATCGAAACTGAAATCACCATGAGAGCAGGGCATGAAGGGCCACAGAATTTAAGACTTTTTTTTTTTTTTGATCGATGAGAATGAGGATGATTAAGATGATGCTACGGATTTCCAGTTCGGTCTGAGACTACATGACAGGGCTGTACTCTACGCTTCCTTTCATAATATATCCCAGCGTCAATCAGGCCCCGAGAGATACAGGCACCTGCAGTGTTGGTCAGAAAATTTGAGCAACACTCTCAGAAACACATCCATTAAGTGGATGAAACTCGACTGTGTGGTCCCCAGTCTTCCCAACTGAGTTAATAGAATTTTGTATGACCAGAATTGATGAACATGAAATTACGACCTTACATCACAAAAACTAAAATCAATAGTTACCTTTATTTCCTTTCTATCAATCTGGCTGATCATAGCAGAATACAACAACGTGTACACATTTCCTCCGTGGTTTAGGGCACTAGAATATTACTGTTGATATGGACTGGTTTTTAAGAAATCAATAATGTCACACTGTAACGTACATATGTCCATGATGAATGTTCTTAATGTGGGCAACCGTACGCATAACATTTGAAAGCACGCTGTAACATGATCAATACATTTTTAGTTTAAAATCTGTGTTGAATAAACCGGACAAGTTGCACGATCTCGTCACCGACTGTCTTGAGACACAGGTTAAACACTATACCATCCGATTATCATCTTTTTTTTTTTTTTTTTAGAGAAGGCCATTTGATGAGATGAGTTCACACACACACACACACACACACACACACACGTGTACCACACACACACACACACACACACACACACACACACACACACACACACGTGTACACACACACACACACACACGTGTACACACACGAACACACGCACACACACACGCACGCACGCACGCACGCACGCACACAGACACACACACACACACACACACACGCACGCACACACACACACACACACACACACACACACACACACACACACACACACACCACGAAGATAATTGGACAAATATTTCTTTAGTTTCAAAATGGAGTGACTGATGGCGGAGAACGAAGCAAAATCTAGAAAGAGTGGGGGTTAGTACCGCCAAGAACATTGACAAACAAAGTACAGGACAGACACGATGCATTTCGACCTCTTGGGTCTTCTTTAGGCAAAAAAAAAAAATCACATTAACATTTAGGACAGCACAAACAAAGAACGAAGAGTGACTTTCTTTCTGGCGGTCATTCTTCCTACCACATGGACAACAGGTAAGTCTCTTCGTTCTTTGTTTGTACTGTCCTAAATGTTAAATGTGATGATCTGTTTTTTTTTTGCCTGAAGAAGACCCAAGAGGTCGAAATGCATCGTGTCTTGTCCTGTGCGTTGTCAATGTCCTTGGCGGTAACTAACCCCCTCTTTTTCTAATTATTTCTTTAATTTACCAGTTATATTGAGTATAAAACCGTCCATGAGATGAGTAGAATACTGCATGGCAAAGCCATCACAACACAGACACTAGCAGATTAACACTTAACTGCCAGCCCAAAGAAGCAATTGTAAAAAACCAACATCAAAGAATGTTATGTATGGCACAAGTAAGCATATGGCAAGCATGAGCATAGGAAAACGCTATATGAACAGATTTCAGACCTTTACCATACACACTTCTGCCCTATATAGAAAACATCACAACGACAGCATCAACGACGACAACAAATCAAAATTACATGCTGTTTATATTGCAGTTAAGCGTAAAAGCATGAACACCATTTTCAAAAGCATCTTTGAAGTATTCTAAAACTTTTTCTTAATCGATTACCATATGTTTTAAAAGGTCGCGTGTGTGTGTGTGTGTGTGTGTGTGTGTGTGTGTGTGTGTGTGTGTGTGTGTGTGTGTGTGTGTCTGTGCATATTCAATCCCATCCTCTATTTTCTAAATGTGTCCTTAAACTGCACAAAAAAGAACTGTGACATTATGAAAGATATGTCTGTGCATATTTGGAAGACTTATATTAGAACATTATGCCCTAAATTATCTGATTCACTGTCTTCTCAACGATTCTGTCCCAAAGAATGGATTTCTCTCATTTTCAAAGTCAACATGATACATAACATCATCATTTTAGATCAAGCTGCTTGTTTGTCATGTCAGCCCAAGAAAACTCTTCTGAGGGAGATTGCCGCCTTGGTTCCCTCTTGCATTGTTGTGAAGTCTTAACTTATGCAATAGTCTTCAAAGAAAATCACCCAAAATTCTTACAACCTTTCCAGCATATCCAGAATGTACTAGTTACGTTTGCTCCCAAAAATTAAAGAGAAAAAAAAATCAGAACTGTACATCTCTGCTTAAACGAATTTTTTACAGATTCGATTGCGCATTTTCTCTCTGAGCTGTTAAAGTTTACAGCGCCACACACGCATTTTGCTGTTCCGCTGATAGCCCCGTCTTTGAAGTCTTTCTCCTTCATGTAAATTAACATCCCTGACAAAATTATTCATTCTGCAGCTAAACTTAGATTCCCTCCCTTCTAATCTTCACAGAATCGCCATGTTAACAGCACAGCTGCATAGTGTTAGTGTATTTTTTTTTCAGTTTATTAAGTTTCAGGATGTCTGAACACGTTTGCTTCCAGCATGTAACAAGAAAGAATCCACCGCACCAGGGGAAAGAACCCAGCTGACGTTGATCTGAATGAATGGTATCATACATTAGAGGTAAAATATCCCCTGTTATAGCTAACTTCGAACGGGCCATCCACTGCATTTGTGACAGGAGTGTAAACCATTCCACTGCTGCTTGCTCCATGCTGCTAATAAAGGGGAGAGTGGGGGTCAGAGGAGGTCTAGAACGACCACCACCACCCTCTGCCCCTCACGTTTCCAGGATATTTTGAGAATGAGGAACTTGAAGGTACGTACATACCACTCCAGAACAAAAAGTAAAACAAAACTTGAAAGGGCCATGCCATCAGGAAAATCTTGTGGAAAATAAGTGGATTCTGAACTATCTAACCCCCTTCCGTCTCAGATACGTCTACCTCCTCTTCAGATCCACTCCCCTACCTCCTCCCCTTCCCTCTAAAGTAACGTTTTGGTGTGTTTACTTCTTTTGCTAAACAAGAAAAAGTTCTCCCCATACATCCCACAACCCCTCTTCTTTTTAATGTCTTTTAAACTGGAATTGAGAGGGGGGTGGGGGGCAAAAGTTACTTTTATCAAGTTTTAAGAGCAAATCTATGCAAACAAATGTGAATTAACATTCAGACATCACTAATTGCAGTTTAAAAATAAAGCATAAATATCAAAGAAGAAGACACCGCATTCAGACATTGTCTGAGTATTAACCATACACCCCTTTCATAACTAAAAGTTACTTTCCTTTTTGTACCCCTTCCATAAATGGAAATTAATTTCCCTTTTGGATCCCTTCCATAATCAAAATTATTTCCCTTTTGGAACTTACCCTTTCCTATTTTTCATTATTCCCTCCCCTCCCCCTAGCATTGCCTCGATGCTGAACTCAATATTTGATGAATTTCGGATGCTGGCTTTATGAAAAGTGTTGGTGAATCTAATGAAGAGTCGCCTAAATGTGTGTGTGTGTGTGTGTGTGTGTGTGTGTGTGTGTGTGTGTGTGTGTGACTTTTCGTTTTGTTTTGCTTTGCCTTATTTTGCTTTGCTTTGATTTGTTTTGATGTTTTGGAAGAGGAAAAGAGTGGTTCGTTAATGACACCAAAAGTTGCACTGCGGCTCACTGTTTTTTTTCCCATCACATATCTGATTATGATTTTTCTTTCATGCAGTGACTGTTCTTATTTTCAACATGTGTTGGGAATTGGGTTTTCAAAGCATACTCTCTATCTAGTTCTTTAATTAGCAGAAGAAAAGATTTCAGAAATTATTTCAGAAGAAGCTGAGAGTGGTTGTATGTAAGGGATAGGCGCCATGGGAAACATGCCACTGAGGGGACCTGGAAGATAACAGTAAAAAAAATTCCAATCCAACATCCAGTGTGTTTGTATTTGTATGTGAGCAAACGATGCAGGCAATCAGGATCACACACATGCAGTTCTTGTTCTTGTGGTGAATGCCCCCCTCCCAGCCACCCCCCCCCCCCCCCCCCCCCCCCCCCCCCCCGAATTTTTATGGAATTTCCCTAATTAAATAAAGACTGTGACGGATAAACTAATCAGGAAAACTGTAACAGACTGCTGAAAGAACACAGGGAGCAAATGTAACGCTTACGAAACAGACGAGCAATTTTTTCGCCAACTTATGCATCCTTTTCTGAAGTCACACACACACACACACACACACACACACACACACACACACACACACACACACACACACCGTGTCCGCATACAAATGCGCAAAACAATACCCCATTGATCTAAACCATTAACTGTGTGAAGAGTCATTGGGGGGGGGGGGGGGGGGGGGGGGGGGGCATGCTGAAGAACAGTTCACCAGGCTCATCCGGCTCTGTCAGTTGTGTACCAAGGCCTGGGTTTCTTGCAAATGTTTTCCCTGTTCACTCTGCATTCTTGTCTGCCCCGTAGTTTTTCCACGGTCATCCCCTCCATCCCCCTTCTTTAACACTTCCCTGGATGGTTGTTCTGGCATTGGATCTTATTACATGGCCATGTCAACATAGTTTTTCGTTTCCTTACTGATGTCAGTAGATCTTCGCACGGTCTTACATGATGGTTTGATGCAATTGTTGATTGGTGACATGAACATAGTGTATGCTGATATTCATGCCATATTTTGGTAATGTTGCATTCATTCAACAAGCTTCGCGAGTTCGTGTTCACTGCCTGTCAGACCATTGATATTATCAAAGCAAAAGTTTGTGATGGTTCTTCCTCCAGAGCTGACTATGCTGACATGGTACGCTCCACAAACTTGTCGAAAGATGAGGGAGAAAGAAGGCGGCCCTGGTGAACTCTAACCGACGTATGGAAACATTCTCCAGCTGCGCCCTGTATGAGCACCCCACTGGTTACTTTGGAGTAGAGTTGATGGAGGGTATTGAAAAGCTTTTGCCCAAAGTTATATTTCTTCATTGTGCCCATAATGCCTCCCGCCAGACTCTGTTGAGTGCTTTCGTGAAGTCTGTGAAGACGTGGTAGAACCCCCTCTGGTGCTGGAAATTTTTTTTCTCAAATGATACGAAGGTTGAACTTCTGCTTGGTGGTACTTCTGCCTTTGCAGAATCAGGCTGTTCTTCAGCAATAATGGGATCTGCTTACGTTTAAAATCTATGCAGATTTTTTTTTGCTGGCATAGCTAGTCAAGTTTATTGTACAGTAGTCTTGCCAGTTACAGAACAGTAGTTTTGGCAGTCCCGTACACATACATAAAAACAAAACAAAACTTAAAAAAAAAAAAAGAAAGAAAGAAAAAAAAAAAAAAACCAACAAGAAGTAACTTTAGATGAAAAAAAAACAGCCACCCAGTTCATGCAATAATCTGAACGTATTTCAAATTCCTGTTTACACCAAATATTCTGTATGAATAGATAATGGATGGAAAACAGACTAGAGGATAACTGAATGAAGCAACATATTCGCTAGAGTTGCATGTACATTGTGTGCGGAGGCATCTGTACCCTCAAATGTTGCTTGAAGAGCTCCCACCTTAATGCTGATCATCTGTTTCTCTGGCACATGCAGAGCGCGAGCATACCCGGCTTGTCTTCCATGGAGTTGATCAAATCGAGCACACGGAACCCCGCCTTCTCCACCAGCTCATGTGCTTTCTGCTTTCCCCAGCAAGCTCCCAGAGCTTGGGATCTTCCTTCTGATAGCTCTCTGGAATACACAGGAACGTGCTCTGCGCATACAGCGCAGCTGCCTGTGGGATTTCCTACGTTTTCTGACAGGTAACTGGACACAAACATGTCCACCATGGAAAAATGCCCGCCTGGCTTGAGCACTTTCTTGATTCCTTCAAGGCCTTGCAGGGGGTAAGGGAGGTCGTGGATGACACCACAGGTGAACACCCAATCAAAACTGTCATGAAGGCCCTCAGGGATCTGAAAGATGTCAAGGACCTGAAAACTGACGTTAGGGAGGGTTCTGCTTCTTCACAGTGTTCCTAGCTCGATCGAGACCATGAGGCGTCACATCCGTCAACAGGAACTGAGTCTTGGGAAACATGGCAGCCAGATGGCAGCAAACATTGGCAGATCCACAGCCGACTTCCAGAGCTCGGACTCCCTTCTCTGTAAGGATAAAAAGGTCACCATGCATCAGTCACTTTTCACTACACTTGTTTCCACATATGAAAAATTTGTTCATTACACATAGATTCAAGTTCATGTTGGTTACAGCTCAGCTAACTGCAAAAGCACATTTAAGTATCTGCTTAACATTAGAGATGTTTACAAAATGAATGTGACGGCGTAAACACAAGTATAATTATTAGTAGTCTCTGTAGCTGAAGACCATGGCTGTTGGCACCCTGCAGTTATGGAGTCAGTGGCTGCTAACTAGTTCTGAAAGCTATGTTAATTACAGTCTTTTCTATGACTGTTGAGAACATCGCCAACACCCCTCCCTTCTGTTATCAACACTCCTCCCTCTAAAAGAAAAAACAAACTGAAGGAAGTGCCTTAACGTTTTCCAAGAGCACATAAAAGTTTTGCTTCTGTCAGATTTGTAGCATCTCATGCCACTTTGCGGTCGGTTCTGGATATAATTCTGGTTACCGTGGATGGAAACGAAACTGCAATGTAATGTGCCACACACACTGTTCAGATCATTCTAAAATCAACCTAAATGCTTTTTCAATATTGAATGTTAACATCATTATCTTTTGTCAAAGCTCTGAAAAAAAAGTTTCTGATGAATTTTCTTTAACGCAATTTTTTGGGTAAAGTTGAAAGGCACATGATGGCATAAAAGCTGGCAGACAGCCTTGAATTAAAAAAGAAATCATAATCTACTTACGTGAATTTGATGCTGAGACACTTGCACCTCTGACCTTGGTGAAATGTACACAAAGCATACTCTAACTGACAGTAGTCCTAAACTTTAATACTGTAAAAATCGACACGCTGAGGTCCTGACACCCTTGTTCCATACTAAATCCAAACACTGTAATTTTTGATTAATTGTAAAACTTGATAAATTTCTTGTAATTGCTGATACCTGTCGGATCCTCGCGTCCAAACAGGCACATAAAAGACCATAAACCTCCCTTTGAGAACAAACCTACGATTACTTTCCATCTTGACAAAAACCTCAGAGACCAAACTGAACAAAATCACCAGATCCACCTAAATCACCCAGTACCTTTCTCTGCTCTCAAACCAAACTGCAAACTGTGTCCTCTCACTAAGCCAGGCATCAGGCTATACGGCCCCAAAGGCTCGTACAGAATTAAAAATAACATTCTCCAGTCAGAGCCACAATATTGTGCATACTATCCACTGAGAACTGTGTGGTAAGATCTTTACACTTGATGCACCCTTTTTGAACACGAGGCCTGCACCTGCTGTTATCGACATAAACCAGTCACTCTATGCTTCAACCATTCTTACACAACATCAATTACGTCAAAGTCCCGATGCTTTAGCAATCACAGAGTGACAGCACCATACAGGAATCCTGTCTTACTGCCAGACTCTCCAGAGACTATCAATCTATTCTTTACTTATCTCATCACTCTCTTTTATTCTTCTGATTTTCTTTCAAAACACATTTACTTCAAACACAGGGGTCCAGAATAGCTCAGTTGGTACAGCGCCGGACTCGTGATCCTGGGGCTGCAGGTTCGAATTTCGGTACAGGGGGGATTTTTCCCTCGGAGTTAACATTGGTTCTGACTCCATTCCCCACACAGTCCTTCGAATGAGACTATAAACCGAGCTTCCGTGTGTGAACGCACGCATAACATCTTGAACACCATAACATCTCAGCACCAACTTCTGGAAGAGAAGGCCAGTTTGGCCGCTGGTATGGATGACACAGTACACATAGCATGCACCTTCCCCGAAGATGGAGTATGGGCTGCCTTAATGGCGGGACAAAAAAAAATGGTCATACACACAAAACTCCACTACCTGTCTATACAGCTAGTGTCCGCAGGAATATCAGCCTGCGTACGCAGGAAGAAAGAAAAGACTTCAAACACATAGCTTTCCCCCTCTTTTTCCTGTTTCAATAGTATTCTTAGCTTTCACTCGCTTATCAGTTTCACTCCTTTCCATCAATCTATCATCATCATCATCATCATCATTATATCATTATAGATATTATTGTCATGTTATTCTTAATCTTAGTAGTAGTAGTAGTAGTAGTAGTAGTAGTAGTAAAATGATGATGATGATAAAATCTACTATTCATTCTTTATGATGAATGTTATCATTATCATTATTAACAGTACCTATATGGCACCTATCCACGATCAGACAGCTCTAAGCACTTTACAATCCACTCTTTCGTTTACACAATGCTCTGCCTACCCGGGTAGAGCCGACTGAAGAGCTGCCTGATAGGCGCTACATTCTGTCGTTTCCCGTGTCATTCATCTGAATCTCAGTCACTCAGTTTTTTCTTTCGTTCTTTGATTCTTTCGATGCCTGCTGTGCGTTCACGTGCCATCCATACCAACGACTAAATTTGACCTTCTCTTCCGAAAGTTGTGATGGGATTTTATTATGTTGTAAGAGGCTATGCATGCGTTTACATACAGAACTTCGATTTATTTTCTCATCTGAAGGACTTTTGGAAAATGGAGTCAGAACTGATGTTAGCTCCACAGGGAGAATTCCCCTCTACCGAAACGGCCCATTGGAGATTCGAACCAGCAACGCCAGGATCGCCAGAATCTGCAGCGCTCTACCAACTGAACTATTCCTTTCGTCTTTTCTAAATTGTTGTTCATTTGTATATTTCTTAGCTTTTATATTACTATCTTTCCTATCTTCATTATCATGATTATCATCATTATTATTTTCTTAAATTAATATTATCAGTATTATTAGTAGAAGTAGAATAACTACCTAAAGATTTCTGAGATTTGATGTTACTATCTCTCCCATTTTTCTACATCACTACTATCATTGTTGTGAATGTCATCATTATTTTCAATTATTATTATTGTTTATTATTATCATTATTATTATTATCATTATCATCATCATCGTCATCATCATCATCATTATTATTAATACTATCATTATCACCATCATTATCATCATCATCATTATTATGACTACTATTATTGATATTGTTGTTGTTCTAGCTATTCATCTAATTATTGTTTCTTTTCTTTCTCCCCCCACCCCCTCTTTTTTATTATTATTAATATTATCATTATCATTATTATTATCATTATTATTATTAATATTATTATTATCATCATTTTTATTATCATTATTGTTATTATTATAAATTTCATTATTACTGTACAATTAAAATGCTAGTATTTTTTCACATTTTTCTCCAAAAATTGTCATTATCATTTTAATCTGTATCTTCCGCCGCCCCCCTACCTCTTCCCCCACCTCTTCACTTAGATTCCGTAGTTTTAATTTTTCAGCCACAACGCAGTTTCCGCCCAGAGAGATTAGTGACTATCAGTTCATCCTTTACTTCCATTCTTTTGAATATTCTGTCCTGCCTGAAGAAGACCCCAATAGATCGAATTGCCTCGTGTATGTTTTTGTCATCTGTTTGTTCCTTAGTTTGGCAGCTCAGTGATTAAAATTTGTGCTCTTATGTTGCTAGAAAGTTTGATGTACTGCATGCAAAACTGTATTGTTTACGCTTGAACCGATGAACTTGATAAGTGCGCCTGTGTCGGTGTGTGTGTGTGTGTGTGTGTGTGTGAACACATGTCAGTGCGAGTGTTTGAGTGTGTGTTGAGCGCAATGAGTTGACCCCAAGAATTGCGCCATATAAAATCCATACATTATTATTATCATTATTATTATTATTATTATTCCTATTATAGTACGATTTTGATACTTTTCATGAATTTAGAGCGTTAGAAGTATTTGACCAGCTAAGTAGATTGCGTCGTTCGCGCGCGCGCGCGCGCGCGCGCGCGCGCGTGTGTGTGTGTGTGTGTGTGTGTGTGTGTGTTTGGTAGGACTGCAACTGCTCAGTTGGTAAAGCGTTGGACTTGTGGTCCTGATGATCTTCGGGTTGTTATTTCGAATCTCTGTCGGGATGTTTTGGTTCAGGGAGGTTTCTTCTTTGGAGTTAACTTTGATTCTGACTCATTTTTCAAAAGCTCCTTTGAAATAGACTATAAATCTAGGCTATGTGTGAACGCACGTTTAACATCTTGCACACATATGAAATCCGACCACAAACATTCGGAGGGTAAGGTTAGTTTGGCCATTGGTATGGATGACACATAAACTGTACACATAGCACGCACGCTATGTGGGAAAAAACAAAACATTGAGAGAAAAACCGAGTGATTGGCATCTTTGTTTATCGGTTTTTCTTCCTCTGTTCTTGCTGGCCAAATTTTGTCAAGTCCATTTTTTTAAATGCTTTCCATTGAATTTGGGCAAAAATACTAAAGAAAAACATTTAGAATTTACACTGACCACTACAGCTAAGAAAATTTTCTCAAGCGTAACATTTACAATCGAAAACATGCTTCCTGGAAAGTCTAAACAGTATGATATAGTACATAATCAATACAGAACTGTAAGCCCTCTACAACTGTAATGTTCATGATTTGGGAAGCAGTTGTACCATTCTCTTTCACAGTATACCAGGAATATATCTCTAATTCATTTACACCAATAGAATTTTGCAGACACAATATACAAGCACATAACTATAATACACTAATACTAACAGAATACATACCAGGGACATATCAATAATACATTAGTATTAACAGAATCTTACAGATACAATATACCAAGAACATATCTATAATACATTAGTACTTACAGAATTGTACACACACAGTATATGCTTCCAATATGCTAGTAGTAGCAGAATTTTCACCAGGAACATATCTATTACATATGTTAGTACCAACACAATTTTGCAAAGTTCGAACCCTCTTCTGTTATAATGCTCACTCAGCTGTTCCTCCAGTCCTGGAGTTTTCAGAATGGCTGTTGCAAGGTGATTCTTTGCGAAGTCATTGAAGTGGCCCAGACTTATGAATGTATCCTCATCATACATCGAACCTGCAATCAGCCATCATGATAAGACATGCAAAGTTATCTGATATCGTTATGAGCTGTGTTACACTGTTGGTAGCATACCTATTATTTAGATGATGGTAGTTTTACTGCTATTATAGTTATCTTTACAGTAGAAACCTTCATGTATGATATATGTTGATCGGCAAGCACATTTTACGAAATACCTAAATCTTTGTGTTACTGTGAACGGCCCAAGTTCAAATTGAAGTTCAAAGAGGTTGTCAATAAGGAGAAACCTCTCTCCCTATATCTGATTATACCTTTAGTCGAAGTATTTGCCTTTATGATAAGGGAAAATGAAAATATTGAAGAGATTAAAATCAATTAAAGTGAACAAAAGCTGTTTCAGTATGCTCATAAAAACAGAATTCTTATTTGCAAGGGATCGCAAACTGTTTGAAACTTGCATTGATGTACTTTGGAAATTTGATAGTGCCTCATGTCTCCACAGGAATTTGACTAAAACGAAAGCAAATTGGTTAGAGAGCAGAAACAGATAGTGAAATTCGTTACACGGAAAATGTTCAAAATGGATTGGAATCCGCCAAAATTTCGATATATGGGCATATGATTCACAAATTATCTAATTAAAAAATGTGTAGATATGAATTATCTTGAATGATTGCAAGCTTCAATTTTTTGTTGTTGCAATATATGGGTAAAAGCCAATAACCACACGTAGTACTGAAATCTGTTATCCTCTCAAAGCTGATTCAATTTTTGTTGCTTCTACCAATTCACCTGATTTTTTGTATGCAAACAAATTGTTTTAAGTTTGTTTATGATTAAAAGTCATATAAAATCAATGTAAAAAAAAACTGTGCATAAAATGTTAAAAAGATTGGTAATGGGCTTCCGGAGCTAAAAACGTTTGTTGCATGAATAAAATTATTTGGATTCGTAGAGGGCAGAAAAGATCAAATCAAAAAGGGAAGGACTTTCCCCTTCGAAATTTTCCTATGGGGCGTCTTATTAGTCAATGTGGCCTAGAAATTTCCTTGAAGTCTACAAAATATAACCAGTTCTGGGCTGATGTTTTTGAAGCATTTAAAAAAAGTTTAGCCAAACGTCTCGCTGAACCATGATGTTATGATAAACATTTTCAAGGTAGGGAAACACAGTCGTCATTCCCATGCTTGAAAACAAAGCTTTTTACCATCTTGGACAATTTTCTATAATAATGGACCGATTTTTACCTAAAGAAATTTCAATGAAAAATAAGATGTCAATGTTGATTCGCTCACCTTTGCAGAATATAAACTTGCCATAACTGATTTTACAAGAAGTGTGCTTTCAGTGTAAAAGATAACAATGTATCAGTTCTTTGCTCTTTTTGTTTGAAAATTGTTTGCCACGCACAGTTCTGAACGGTATTCTATTATTTGGATTGAAAATAACATATGACCTCGATTCTGCAACAAATGGGATTTGAAACTGTCACAAAATCATGGCTAGAAATCATGTTTTTTTCTGCACACACAAGTTAACAAATGTTAACCTAAAATGGTTCCAGTTGAGAGTATTACACAGATGTTTTGATATAAATGTTGTTTTAAAAAGGAACAGGGATTGTAAACAACAACAAATGTAGCTTTTTTGATTTACATAAAGACAATATTGACCACCTGTTATGGAAACGCACGTATAATCAAATTTCTGGGGTGTGTTTTCTGACTTCATAAGAGAATATGTAAAACTCCCATAAATATAAGCTAGACAGATCACTCATACTTCTTGGTCTTGATTTGACAATAGTAACTGATTGTAGTTTTTATTTTATTCTAATTTTACCAAAGTATTATCTGTGTAAATGCTAACCAGATGGCAGCCTTCCACAAGCTGCGGTTTTCTTGAAAGTTTCGAACTTACAAAATTGAAAAATGTTATTCTCAATTAGATTTCAATAATGCCGATATAGTGCCAGAACCATAGTGGCATAAAAACCATTATTTTGCCATAACTGATTATTTCATGTAACCTGTAGCACGTTACAGCAATGGGTGCAAATACAAACACAGTGGGATGCACGTGGTACTGTTATACTAAGATTGATGACTATCTTGCCCAACACTTTTGATCATTATGCATGAAATTCTTCATGTGGTGCTGTGTACATTTGTGGGTTTTTTTTCAGCCACAAAGGAGTGTATGATATTCACAAATCGTATATTCCAAAGCAATCAAACACTAAACCCACTCCATCTGTATGTCTGTCAATAGTGTGATTGTGTAGGTATACTCTTCTCTCTCTCTCTCTCTGTGTCTCTCTCTCTCTCTCTCTCTCTCTCTCTCTCTCTCTCTCTCTCTCTCTCAAACATATCGAATGCTGTTAGAATTAGATGACAGAGGTGAGAAAAACTGGGTGACTAATGTGAAGGTGAAACTGTATGAATATCGTTTCTGATTTATATGGATGAACCCAGGTGTTGGTAATATGAATGTTTTTATCCAGGTTCTCCGAGAAAGACTCGTTGATTGCAGTTAGTAAACTTGGTATTCGCATGCACAGAGCACTGACAGATTTGAATTATATAGAACGTGTAATAATTTACGTTTACCTGCCTATATATACATGGGTGACACCTTGAAATTTTCAAAAACCTGAAAGGCAGGGGTCCAGGGGCCGCCCAGGCCCCGGTGGGGTGCAGGGGCAACGCCCCGCTGGGGGCAGTAGAACTCAAACAGCAGATAGAAAATACTAACACGGCTAAGTACTTGCATAGAGTATGGGACCCCCACAACTAGCATGTTTGCGCATAATGAACCCACTTTTTAACTGATCTCTGCATTTGATGGAAACTTGTGTAGCGTGCATCCGTGCGCCAATTTGTCGCAAGGCAATGATTTTTCTGTTATCTTTTCATGTTGCATGAGCTTCACAACTTCTGACGCTTTCATTTCTCTTTGCATTTTGACCGTGGCATGGGGCAACGCAAGGCATGACATCACAGTTTTTACCTCCCATGGCACAGGTTTTGAACAGGTTCTGAAATTATCTTTCTATTGATGAAAAATTTTCGGTAGACTTTTAAACGAAATTAATCCCATCCTGTAGTTACATTTCATGTGGACCTGGTTTCTATAAACTGTCAACAATATTTCAAGAAGACATTTAATTATTTCCCTACCTGTTTAGAAAAAAAATCACCAATCTTTCAAGTAGACCTTTAACCCTTTCGTTACATACAACAGCAAATCAGTCTTACTTTGTGCACGATTGCTGTGCATGGTCGCACGAGTACTGCCTTCGTACCATGTTTTAGTCATTTGCTTTGCTTTTTTTTTTCCAGTTTCTGATTATGGTCTCTGGCATAGGCTCATAGATGGATTTTGTGTCTGGCATTTTATTATTTCATTCTAGACTATTTTCAAAAACTGGTTATTTCATTTTAGATTATTTTCAAAAAAACTGGTTTTATGTGCTGAGCACTCTGTGACTGGAGCCCAGTGCTGAGGCCTGTAGGTGGGCAGTACGAAGAGAACGGGTTAAAGCTGTCAACAGAGTAGCTACCACATTATTCACTGATAACGTACACGCACGCACTGTTTCTGTACATTGTTTCCTTTGGGGGATGGGAATGGTTTTCTCTGTATGTGTTGAGAACCCTGAAAATATTTCGTGTGGTTCCCTGGCCTGTGATAATAAAACTAAGCCATGCATCTCGTTATTGCATTCACTCAACTGTTCAGCATAGACTCAGACTCTGACTCTCAGACTGAGACTTGAATTGTCACGAGAACCCTTGAGGGTCTACAGACACAGCATGGTATAATGAGAAATCATGATTAATTGATATACCATATCATGTGGACCCGTTTAGGGAGCCATTATCGTCTTTTCAAATTCATGCAATCATGAACGTATTTGGCAGTATGAATTTGTAGTTGTCGTTGCCAAGCATTTCACTTGAGCATAGTTTTTGCAAGCTCGGGTTTATCATGTCTTTGGACAGCTGTTCTGTCAGCTTCAGTCGTAGCAGCTCGTATCTAGGCAGCTGTCCAGACAACGCGCTTCATCTTCGACCACACCACGTGCTGAGCTTGTTCTGTCTTCTCTCCGAGTGTTCGTGTGTCTACCTCGTTCTGTTTGTACGTCATGAGCGCTATTATGAAGTTTGCTGAGATCACGTCTCTGCTCGAAGCTTTTAACGTGTGTTCTAGCCGGTAGTTTTCCGGAATTTTATGGTGAAAGTATATGACGACAAACAAGCCGTTCTTACCAAATCCAAGGGCATCTTGAGGAAAGAGTCTCTGATGTTGGCGAACCTGTTGGCAGCCATGGAATTGAAGATGCTGAAGACGGCATTCTTCTGAAAGGCCTCACGGTGTTGAGCTGGGGAGGAAGAAGCGTGGGGCCGGCTCGTCTTTCCCTCCAGTGCCCTTCTCCACCTGAATCAGTCGTATGGCGGCCAGGCAGCACAGCACCTCACGGGTATAGCTGTATAACAGTGCCTATGATCAAGTCATAGTTCCGACAGCGTGGTATGATGAGTTAGCACAGTTATATTCCTTTTTACACGATGTTTGCCTTTGCTATAAAATCGTCTTTCCAAAGTATGTAGGTGCATTAGGCTGTGTTGTGTGTGTGTGTGTGTGTGTGTGTGTGTGTGTGTGTGTGTGTGTGTGTGTGCGCGCGTGCGATCTGCACGCAAATAGATATTAAGATCGCTAAGTGCCGAATGATTAAACACAGAGCAAGAAATAAACATATTCATAAACATGGAAATAGTTTCTAGAGGGCAGCATCATTTCAATTGAGCTGAAAATGTCAGGAGCACACAGGGTTATACCCCCTCTGAAATATGATTTTCATTGACAATTAAATCAACAAAACACTGTTTCAAAATACAATTTGATGCATTTTAAACACCAACAATTGACACAGAACGCAGCAAGAATACATGCTGTATGAAAACCAGAAAAGGAGTCTGGTATAAGCAGCATATTTTGACGAAAGCTTCAAACAGTCTTTCGTTTCACAAAAAGAATGGTTCAAAATGAAGCTTAAAAAAGGGAAACAACTGTCAAGTTTCATTCCCAATATTGTGTTTTTTTTATTTGGTGTATTAGCAGCTGGACATGCTGTTTTATAACCAGCACGCTGTGCTACCTGATATTTCATTGATATGTCAAGGATAAAAAATGAAGGGACCAGAGAAACGGAAGGCTGCCGTGCTGAAACCCTGGTAGCCAAACACTTCCAAGCCAACAACCACTCCATGGCGGACATGAGGGTTATTGCAATAGAACAGTCCCACTCAGAAAGAATGCGTGCAAACGCAAAGTCAGGGAACGATTGTGGCACCACAAACTGAAAACAGATTACCCTGACGGCCTAAATGTATGGGACTAGAGCTCAGGTGGTGTCCACGATTCTTCCCCTGCTGCCACTCGGACAAATTCTCTGTGTGTGTTCGAAAGAGAAAGGAAGAAAGAAAGAGAGAGAAAAAAACAGAGAAAGGAAGAAGGAGAGAGAGAAAAGAAGAAAAGAAACAGAAAAAATCTTCCAGGTTGACGACATAAAGGAGAGACCAATATGGAGGACAACTAGGTGTTCCAACGTGACAGTCCTGGTGAAGTCAAGTAAAGACGAAAATTTGGCAGAGAACTGGTGTTTTTTTTTTTTTTTGTTGTGATCAAGCGTGTGATATTCCATTTCTAGCAGAAAGTTGTTGTCTGTGAACTGGAACGGCGTCCCTCTAGTGGACTACAATTTTATTTCAACATGTCAACGACCTTGACTCTTCAGTACGGTGACTGGGGTGAGGAGGATTACCATCAGCAAACATATGTCATGTTTTTATGGATTCTTCTTTTGAGAGATCAGAACACCAGTTAAACAGAAAACTAAACGAGAATCCTTTTAAGTTTGCAAAAACTAAGTGGCTAAGGGAAAAGGCACAAATCGCAACAATCTTTGGAAAAGAAAAAGCTGTGACATCATGAAGACCGGTACAATCCATTCAAACTTTACCATCTACTGCGAGAGGAATTACGTCTCTCCCCCCCCCCCCCCCCCACTCCTCCCTTTTCTTAACCCCACTTTCTATCCTTGCTTCTTTCCCGACCATCCCCCCCCTACTCCCCCCCCCCCCCCCCCCCCTTCCCTTTTGTCCGACTTTTCTCTATCAAGATCGACGATAAACAAACTGACTAAAATGACAAGATTCAAATAACACTAATTTCAAAAAGTATTTCTAAGGCTCCGCCGAAAAACGTCGACAAACAAATCACAAGACACAACACGACGCATTTCGACCTCTTAATGGTCTTCTTCAGGCTAGACATACAACGCTCGGGTCAACGAAAATAAACGAGCAACCACTAGCGTCATCCAATTTGGCGAAAGATGGGCGTTGAATTCAAATAGGAAGTGACTGCTCGTTCATTTTCGTTGTCTGTGTGTTGTGTATCGTGCCTGAAGAAGACCTAAGAGGTAGAAACGTATCGTGTTTTGTCCTGTGACACGTTTGTCTACGTTTTTTTCGGTGTGGCTTTAAAGATACTTTTGTAAAAGTGTTTAGATTTCCGCCTGCAGTCGTCTTGCTTTGCAACTATGAATTCAAACCAGTTCCCACCGTTCTTTCAGCCGGAGCTGAGAAGCAATCTCCTGGGAGTCGAGAGGCCTTGAGGCCTCCATCAGTACCCCCACTATGCCTGTCTGCTGCGCCACTGACATTGCCATGGAGACGGCGCCACCCAGACACATGTTGCCCACCAGTTGTTCGTACGTCTTCTGATCAAGAATGTCATCTGGACAGAGAGACTGTATTATGAGTAGCCTGTGAAATTGTTATGCTTCCTTTGCAATGTGTGAGATGTGGGTGAAACAAGTTTTCAACCTTTTTTTTTTGTTTGTTTGTTTGTTTGTTTCAAGTCCACTTCAACTTACTTTTGAGACATGGAAGTTTCAGGTTGGTCGATAATTTGTGTGATGATTGTTGGTGCATGACAGCGTGCACGTATGTGCGTGTGTGTGTGTGTGTGTGTGTGTGTGTGTGTGTGTGTGTGTGTGTGTGTGTGTGTGTGTGTGTGTGTGTGCGTGTGTGTGTGTATGTGTGTGTGTGTGTGTGTGTGTGTGTGGAGGGCGGGGGGTGGGGGGTGGGGGGGGTGGGGAAGGCTGAACATTTTAAAGTGATTTTGACAAAAGGGAAAGTATTGAAATAGGTCTATAGTCAGAGGGATTGGTAGGGTCGCCATTTGTGTACAAAGGTCCAGCTTTCGCTTGTTTGAATTTAAGAAGAAATTGGTTTTTATCGATGCACAAATTGTAAATATAGGTCAGTGTATCAGTGATAGCAGTTGAAGCTATTTTTAGTATCCTCCCATCAATTCCGTCTAAGCCTCTTGATCCTGATTGTTTTAAACATATCAACTTTTAACACACTTCACTGACCGAAACTGACGGTATAGTGAAAGTTGAGATGTTTTTAGAACAGCAACATTGGTTTAGTTCATGTAAATCAATTTGATTTTTTTCTATCATTTATTATTATGTACTTAGCAACATTTGCAAAATAAAGCTTCAAATCTCCTGGTGAAATGCCTTTCATTGGATTTTGAACTTTAGAGTTCGATTTACCATTAGTCAAAATACTAATGGCCTTCCAAATCAATTTTGAATTCTGTGAACAGATAACAAATCTTGAAAATGTTTTTTTTTTTTTTTTGCTTTTGCTTTTCGTTTCATGGAATTCACTTTGTTTTCTAATTATTTCTATCCTTTCAGTAAATTTGTATATCATTGTCTATTTCTTTTGTCAAGCAAAGGGGGCTTCATAATATGCTTTGCTTGTTTTCCCACAAAGGGAGCAGGTTTATCATATATTGAATTGAAAATGTGTATTTGTAGTTAAGTGCTTCTTCAGGGTTTTTGTCTGAGAAATATGATCTAAGCTCGAGGAAAGTAAATCATCAAGGAACGCATTTTGTCAAAATGTGTGAAAGATCTGCAAAGCATTTCCTTATGTCCCAGCTTAGGAATATTTACACCTTTCTTCATCCATGTTAAACAAACAGATGAATGATCACTGCATCCGATTTGAACAGAACATATATCCACAGTGTTAGCTTTTGAGCTGATGAAAACGTGATCAATTAAAGTTTCCGAATGTTCAGTAATGCGTGTTGGTCGTTCAATTCTTTATTCTAACCCATACATACAGTAACTACGACCCCATTTTGTTCCAGGTATTGTTAAATTGATATCAAAATCACCCAAAAGAATTATTTCTTTGGATTCAAAGATCGCAGCATCCATCATCAAATTAAACTTGTCATACCAGTCAGTTTTTTTTTTTTTTTTTTTTGGCTTGGTTTCTGCATGAAAATCCTACAATAATCGATTTATATTGTTTAAGACTTATTTCTACCCAAACAGATTCAATGCCATTCTGTAAATGTGATAATCTTTCAATTCTTATTGAATTTTGCACAATATAAAAGTAACCCAGTCGATTTTAGACCAACTGGATCAAAATGGATTATGTCATAGTTTGGCATGTACATATCAGAATTTGGAATCATATCCGTTAATCTAGATTCGGCTATACAAAAGATATGAAAGTTGCTTCCATTGTTATGTAAGATTGTGGCAATGTGTTCGGTCCTATTTCTAGCGTTGTTGATATTTAAATTTCCAACACGAACGCCCTCCTGCGCGGGCCATGTATCTAACGTAGAAGGCATTATATTACTATTAACACGCAGTAAAAACAAACCCCAGGCCTACACATGTACTTGTTATTACAGACTGAGAGGTAGCTGAATCTGCAATATTGCCATACAACAGTGCACTGTTGAAATCAACCACGACAGATGTTATGCATATTAACGACTATCACATCACTCATCAATATGTGACGAAATTTAAAAACGTATGTCGATAAAAATAACATGAAACAATTTAACAAGAACACACTGTTTTCAAGTAATATAGGCTACCAAATCAATCTTTTAAGTCACGAATGATTTCATAACAATCATTAATGAAAATGGTAATTGGAAATGCGAATAAGCTACTTAGCTAAACGTACACTTTGCTGACAGAATACCTCGGAAAGTGGCGAAAATTTCCGTATGCATTCAATCAGGATAACAATTATCAATTATTCTGAGACATAAGTGATTCCCATCAAAGCCAACAGGTGCAAAATTCGGACGTTCGTTCACACACACACACACACACACACACACACACACACACACACGCGCGCGCGCGCGCGCGCGCGCGCGCACACACACACACACACACACACACACACACACACACACACACACCACACACACACACACACACACACACACATTTGCTCAACAAGCAGGGTGACGCGGTTGCATTTGTCGACCGTTCACGCATGATGCCATCAAATTAAACAGAAACTGGTTGTATGGAACAGTGGATGGTGTTTGCGTCACAGGTTATTACGATTGCTCAGCAGGGTCATAAACCTCATTTGAACGGGAGCGACGGGGTTCATTCCCTGACTTGGGGGGACAGGGCGGCAGTACATGAAAGGCCTGACCGCTGGTATACCGGGAGTAGGGGGGGGTGGAGGAGGGAGGTCGGGCGTCGGAAGGCACGATCAGAGGCGCTTGAGGTTTGTGGTGGCAATGGGTTGTCTCTACGAAATGGGGATGGATAATGATTCATGGACTCATTTGGTGGATAACAGGCAGATGTGCATTGCTTTGCTGACTGTAAACTGGGTACCTGATCTGTTGATTCTGAGACGAACAAGTTATTTATAGAACGATTAAGTGCGTGTGTTGGTTAACTGAGAATTCACAGGTGCTTTCCGACTGAAGTTAACCACGTTGAGAGGGAAAAATATCTGCTTGACATTAACTGCAAGTACGGCCGTGCCTGCTTCGCTTGGGTAAATAAGATCCCTGTACAAGACTAGTTTAGCTTCCCTGCACCTGTTGTGAATGTGGTGTAGTTGTCAATGAATTCTGTTTTCAACACTTCACAAACTTTTGCTTATAAAGATCTGATGGTAAAATAAAGGTATTGAGGTAGTGTTTGACTCTACTTGGTATATGGAAAAGCCTGAGTGGCCAGGTGAATAAGATCGCACCAAGTTTCTTTCGGTACTTCTCTGATAGCCCTACAGTCATTGTCACCTACTTGGATGATCGACACTTTGAGAACTAGAAACTGTTGTGATTATGTAGCCAGTCAAACAAATCATTAACACACATGCCTGAGACAGATTTTAGAAAGAAAGTCTTGTCTGGATGCTATTCTGCGCGAGTGGCCTGTTAGTAAAACCGAAGTTCTCTCAAACACTGAACGCGTTGGCAGAACATCCTGCACACTTCTTGCTGTTCATTGCTGGCAAGTTTGAAGCAACCATAGAAATTTGTTCTAGTTGCAAAGAGAGACGACAGCAGGCGGAAATCTAAACAAATCTTAAATGTTAGCGAACCGCCAAGAGAAACGTGGACAAACGTGTCACAAGACAAAACACGACACTTTCGATCTCGTCAGCGCAAGGTAGGTAGGCGTTGAATAGCTTTATTCAAACGCCTGCCTACCCTGCGCTGAAGAGATCTAAGCTAAGTGAAAAATTCGTTCATTTTCATTGTCCTATTTGTTTGTGTCTTGCCTGAAGAAGACCTAAGAGGTCGAAACGCGTCGTGTTTTGTCCTGTGACTCGTTTGTCCATGTTTCTCTCGGCGGTTCGCTAACGTTTATTTAAGATTTTTTCATAGAAATTTGATTTTGTATGCGTTCCGCTGTCTGAAGGTTCAGGAGAATTTTCTTTTGTTAATAACAGATTAATTGTGGTCACACACATTCACAGCAAATAAACAATAATTTAGCCACATTACCCATTTTCTCACATATGACATACATTCATATAGAGGAATTTGGATTTCAATTAAACATCTTCTCGGTTCAAGAAATCAATGGACAGGGGAATAAAACTTTGTTTAAATCTGACACTTCTGCATTTAACCGATCGATATCTTCGTCCTGACTGAAGAAGGTCATACTGATTTGCAAGGACGTGGGTCTGGTCACACGTAATCTTCTTCGCTTTACAACTAACACGGCACTATATAGCTCACTCCTTTTTTTTGTCTCTCACCAACGATTTTTTTCCTCCCACGTTCACCACTTTCTCAAGCACATTTCTGCTCTTCACAGTCAACCCACCATACCAACACATAAATGAGAAAGTTAGAACAGATTCCAAGAAGCATGAATAAAATGTCCGAAGAATGTCAGTATTCACATGAAATGATCGCAGCTTGCGAAGACAATATAATCTGGTTTGACATTTTTTTGTGGACATACTCAACATGGGATTTAAAATTCAGCTTATTATCTATAAAAGTTCCTAAATATTTGTATGATTCAACACGTTCTACTTCAGCACTTTTTGATAAAAGTGGTGGTACAGCTTTTGGATTCTTTCTAAAATCAATCAATTTCTTTCGTTTTTGTTACATTCAGATCAAGATAGTTATGATCGCACCAGTCAACAAATCTTTGAACCTCCTTGAAGTAAACAGAATCAGAGTTGGAAAGATCTACAAGTGCTGAGTCATCTGAATATTTAATGTACAAAGTTGAATCACTTCTGAACAATCATTTGTGTACAGAGTAAAAAGCACTGGTGATAAAACAGTACCCTGGGGTGCGCCAGTTGAAATGACTCTGGAAGACGAAACAACACTTTGATATCGAACAGACTGTGTCCTCTGTGTAAGAAAATCAATTATCCAAAGAATGAGCTTGTTACCCACATTTATGTTAATGAGTTTCTTTGCCATCAGATGTGGTTGTATGGTGTTGAATGCTGATGAGAAATCAATAAAGAGAATGCGTACAAAGGAGGCAGCAGGTTTTTCGAGGTGTGAAAAAGCATGATGGAGAAGTGTGAGTGTGGCATCATCTGTTGATCTGTTCTGTTGGTATGCGAACTGAAACGGGTCTTGGTACTGTGTAGTATCTTTTAAAACATAACTGAGGACAATTCTTTCAAGACATTTCATTGCAACAGATGTGAGGGGCAACTGGTCGGTAATCATTTAAACAGCTTGGGTTGCGTTTTTTTGGGAAACAGAACAGGAATTATACATTCTCTAAGTGACCAGGTAAACAAACGACTGTAAACATAGGAGAGCTGAGAAGCACACACCTTCAACAATTTTCCACAGATATTATCAGGGCCCATTGCCTTTCTCACATTTAAACGTTTGAAAAAAAAACAACTGAACATCATTTTCCTCAATCACAACAGAATCACTTCCATCAACATCGTTTTTAACATTGCTTTGGAGTTCTTCCTTCACTTCCTTTAATTCTTTACTAAAATCTTTATCATCAAATCTACAGTAAAAATCGTTCAGCTTTTCTGCAAATTGCTTCTGTTCTTTTGCTGTTTTTTTGTTACTAATATTTTGGTTTGAACATTTACCTGAACCTGATAAAAACCTTTTCGCTTTTATTGCCTGATTGAAAAGCTCTTTTTTTCTCATTTAGAGTTATTTTCAGAGATTTTGTAACCCAAGGTTTGTTGTTGGGAAATATTTTGATAGTTTTAGTAGGTACAATCATGTGTTCACAGAAAGAAATGTAGCTGGAAATAACATCGGTGGCTTCGTTAATGTCAAAACTAGATTCAAAAACAAATTCCAATCTGTACATTCAAAACAAGCCTGTAATTCATCAACACTTTCTTGTGTCCAACACTGCACTTGCTTTTTTAGTGATAGGTTGTGTTTTCACTTTTGGTCTGTAAGCTGGCAAGAGATGAATGGCATTGTGATCAGACTGACCAATGTGTGTGTGTGTGTGTGTGTGTGTGTGTGTGTGGTCGCGGGCGAGCACAAGCGAGTCTGTCTGTGTCTGTGAGACTGAGTGTCTGTGCATCTAATATCTGTCTCTGTGCACTAAGTGTCTGTGCATCTAATATCTGTCTCTGTGCACTAAGTGTCTGTGTACCTAATATCTGTCTCTGTGCACTAAGTGTCTGTGTACCTAATATCTGTCTCTGTGCACTAAGTGTCTGTGTACCTAATATCTGTCTCTGTGCACTAAGTGTCTGTGCATCTAATATCTGTCTCTGTGCACTAAGTGTCTGTGTACCTAATATCTGTCTCTGTGCACTAAGTGTCTGTGCACCTAATATCTGTCTCTGTGCACTAAGTGTCTGTGTATCTAATATCTGTCTCTGTGCACTAAGTGTCTGTGCACCTAATATCTGTCTCTGTGCACTAAGTGTCTGTGTACCTAATATCTGTCTCTGTGCACTAACAGGCTGAAAATGAAAAGGATCCCAGCTCACCAGACGCCACTCGGATCTGAACCACAGGCACTGTGCATGAACATCACAGATGGCAGTCCTACTGCGTTATGCACTTGTGTATGGCGCCTGTCTCTGCCCCTGTTCGGGGTCTTTTTTCACTTCTACGCCGGTTTCAAATCACCTGGAGTCGTGACACGACCTTTTGTGGCCTAAAACACATGTTACTTGATTTCTTTTTTCCTGTCATGGGTCCTAGTGACCTGATAGGGAGGTCTATTCAGCTGCTTCTGTCATGGCAGTGTAATCTGGCGGTCAGGTGTATTCAGCAGTATCTGTGTACATTCTTTATCTGTGCCGCTTAACCTGGTTGGCGTGGTGAGTCATTGGTATCTCTTTCTGGGGCCTTATTCCCTGTCAATACTACATACTGTAATCAGCCACTGCTCTAAAAAGCTTATCATCGAAGTTCAACTGAGGACGGCGACTTGCTATTGTTTCAAGGGAAGTCCACTGCAAAGGATCACATCAGAGCAATCATCACAGCGAAAAGCCGAAAGTCAGAGTGCTCATGAATTCAAAACAATACATACATTTGTAACAATGTGGCGTCATGTAGATGTTAACTACTGACGTTCATTAGGAACACGACTATGCTGCCTGGTTACGTCTACACTTTCTCCCTGATCTATCATACCGTTTTGTTTTGTCTTTGTCTTTTTTGTAGTCTAAACTTCTCCAAAAACACGGGCACACAAAAAAATATCTAAAAGATGGGTGTACCAGCTCAATATGTCAGTGAACGATTGACTCAGTTCATTCCAAAAAAAAGCTACAGTTACAATTGTGAAATCACCACAAGACTTTCATATGTGCACAAGTTCCCCCTCTCTCCCCCCCCCCCCCCTACCCTTTTACCCTCTTTCCAAACCTTCTCCTCACCTTGTCCCACACCTAGACTGTTCTTCTACTCCCTACCCTAGAACAAACCAAAACGCATAAATATACATTCATACGCGTGTTCTTGTGTGTACATATACACACATATATACGCACGTGCGTATATGCGCGCATGAACGCACAAACGCTCTCTCTCTCTCTCTCTCTCTCTCTCTCTCTCTCTCACACACACACACACACACACACACACACACACACACACACACACACAAAGAGATAAACAAACAAAGAGGCACAGGTAAACACAAGACCTCCTAGGCAGAAGTGTCAAAGTAAACGTTTCAGAGGCCAGGTGTGAACAGTGCAGAGGGGCGGAACAACAGCAGATGACAGACGAGTAGGATGCAAAGACAGCAGCTCACACAGAGACATCACTGGGGAAATTTCACGCACAGAGCTTCCAGGATGGGTTATGATTGATACTGACAGAACTCCCAGCATCCAAACCCGAGTGGGGGGGGGGGGGGGGGCGGTCAATTGAATCCATGTTGTTTATAGCCCAGCTGACTGCGAGGACCCAAGTCAGGGCTGATGATGAAGGCAAAATTCAACATATTCAGTTTTCAAGAAGGCTACAGTAACTTGGTTTAAGCCTACAATAGTGTAAAGAATAGTTCCCATCCTATGTATCAACTACAGCATAAGGAACGTTTCAATTCTATGTATCAAAGGCTGTAATCTATGGTAAATACCATTCTCATCGCACAGCACTTTTGCCATAAAAAGTCTTACCTTTTGCAGCCATCCTGTCTGTGTTGTTACTATCTGTGTAACTGAGAGCGCTGAGGGAGCTGGTAGCCTGACTTTCTTGCCTTCCTCACGCTAGAAAGCTTTAGGGAAAAAAAAAAAAAAAAAAAAAAAAAATAGAATGTTAAAACAAAGCCTGTGTCATTCAATCTTAGACAGCAAAAATAAAGAAACTGAATACTTCCATCCATGGTAACATTTCTCTAGTCAATACCTCAAATGCACTTTTTGCCCCTTTACATAAGAAGAACAAAATCCAGCTTCCACTCAAAAAGGTGACTAAAAAATTGATCATGTCCCAACTTTGTTACATACAGAAGATCAGTCAATATCTCTATCCATTATCAAGCGATGTGGAATTATGTTTATGATATACTGTTACAAACTTTTTACATAGGTGATCATAAACGATCATCGCATGATCTGATATGAACTCTCTCTCTCTCTCTCTCTCTCTCTCTCTCTCTCTCTCTCTCACACACACACACACACACACACACACACACACACACACACGTGTACGCCTATAAACACCGATACACATACGTACACACATGTCTGTACATACACATGCGCACATGTGTGCATACAGGAGTATGCTGAGACGCGCATGCACGCGCACACACAGACACACACACACACACACACAAGCACGCACGCACGCGCGCGTACACGCACGCTCTGCATACCGTGGAGCAGACACATGGGCCCGTGCCCACCCAGCGTATACTCACCACACACATTTACAATGATAATAACGGCACAGACAATGTTAGGTGGATGCCTAAAGTCTGACCAACGTGTTGCTGTAATGCACAAGTCAGACATCTGCTATGACGTAAACATCTGAAATCCTCTCATCTCAGTCATTAAGTCATGCATACATATGCTGTGAATCGTGTGCAGCGTGGTCTCAAAACTCAGCAGATGTAATGTAGCGTACATGGACTAGTCCGCACGCAGTGACACCACATTGATGAAACTGAAATTAAAACTTCCATTGAAATCTGTCTATCCTTTTTTCTCGCAAAATCCAAACTGTGTGCGATTATAATCTATTGATGAGATGACAGAAAATAAAGTTTCTTTCCTGTTTCTAGATTACCTTCTCTTTTGGCTTGTAAATGTGGACATAGCCCTATTCTTTTTTATTTTTTTCTTCAATGGAAATATAAAAACTTTCTCTAAAAATACATTTAGTATTTTTCATATACTGTTTAATGACAGCCAAAAAGTATGCTAGCAGTAACTCTTTTAGTCCACACTCACTGATACTTCCCCCTGCAGGAAAATATTCTTCTCTCATAAACCAACCAGCTGAAAGAATTTTTTTTCTAAAGTATCCTTCACTCTGTTTTTTCCACTATGTTAAAACTCAAACACCTCTGCGTGGGTTGTATTTTTTCCCTTGAAGTCCAGTAACAGCGTCACAAAATTGCCACATTCCAACGTGGGTCCACTGTTTTCAAGAATGACCCCTCATTTCATTTTCATTAGCAAGGAGTCAGTTGATCAGTTGATCTCTGATATCTCGAGAATCTGAAACTCTGAAATCCTTTGACCAACACATTCAAACTGCATTAATGCAAATGGAAAATTGATCTTTTAAAAAAATATATATTCTCTGAACGAACATAACTTTACAACGATTTGATTATATCTCACTCAGAAAGTATCCTAACATTGCAAAATTGGTTGGTATCATTATTGCAAAAGAAGACAACCAGTGTCAATCACAAAAAAATGTAATGATTCAATTCAAAACTGCTCTGAAGCAGGCTAATTTTGGAATCATTAAAATGTTTTAATACCTTTGCCTGCATTCACCGATGGGCAGAACACTTCGAGAGGTTCAGTTGATTGGATGACAGAAACACACATCTCACGCTAACTGCCACTAGATAAAGAGACCCACTTGATATAAACGCACACACTAACTTCAACAAGATGAAGAGGCCCACTGCACGCAGGCGTGCGACCCTCAACTGATTCGCCCTAGAGTGAGAACACGTTGTCCTTGAGCCGGCTGAAAAGACGTTGCTCAGGCGTCTTTGTTCACACTTTTGTACTTCCTCGGCAGTTGAAGGCAGCAAAATACATGGCGAAAAAAATAAATGCAAAACTAAATTAGCAAAGTTTAGACACCCCCTTTTCCCCATTTCCCACTTCTACTCTCTCCTATCTTTCTTGCTTTTTCTTACTAATGATTCTCTACGTGGTCAATGGATAGAGTATCGTATGGAAAAAACAAAACAAAAGTAGGTCTCATAGGAGTATGGGAAGAGGTGGGGACAGGTAGAGGTTGGGTGGGGAGTAAAGTAGAATTGTGTGTGTGTGTGTGTGTGTGTGTGTGTGTGTGTGTGTGTGTGTGTATGTAACACTTCTGCATCTACGCGAAATACTGTTTTGCGCTTTTTTTTTAATCTCACACAAGCAGTAAGTCTATTCACACATACAATGCACACACAGATTACCGCAGAGACTGAGCAACTGGGAGGATGGCATATGTTACCAAGAGAGAGACAGACAGACAGACAGACAACAGACAGACAGACAGACAGACAGAGACAGAGACAGAGAGAGACTAGACTTATGTGTAGCTGGAACTACTACTACTACCACTACACTACACACACACTCGCACCCCCCACCCCCCCTACACACACACACACACATACCCACACACACACACACACATACCCCCCCCCCCCCCACACACACACACACACACTCACACACCACACCATACCACACCATACCACTCACACACACACACACACACACACACACACACACACACAGAGTGTCTGAGTAAAGGCGTACTATCTTTGGTCTGATGGTCAAGAAAGACAGTGGGGCCGTCCCATACACTTGTATACATCTTCCTTTCCACCTGTGATACCGTTTCTTCAGCTGTTGTTGAGTTGTAAAAAATAAATAAACAAACAAACAAATAAGTGAATAAATAAACAAATAGATCAACAGGCAACCAAAGCAACAGACTGACCTGTATCATTAAATATACAACAGCAGCGAAAAGAAGGCTGTCACGAATTGAACACGCCAATAACTGAGCGCATACGACCAGCGACACAAAGAATAGCGCTACTTCTGCTGCGACCCATGCAGTGAAACTGACACAGACACGTAATATGTTAATCTGCTGCAGAGAAAGGCAGCTTGTCCATTTCGAGCCAGACGGCGCAGACGGAGAGTATTGCGAAGCGGCGCGCTGCTGCAACGAGTGCTTGCGAAGCAGCGTTGTTTCTTCACAGTATGGTTGGCTTACAGTCACATTCCAGTCTAGGTGACCCAGTCCCATCTCTCTCTCTCTCTCTCTCTCTCTCTCTCTCTCTCTCTCTCTCTCTCATTCGCACTGTAACATTGACAACAAGATGATTAACCCAAGACCATGATCCTGTTGGCATAATATATTTGCGCTTTCTGTCTACACACACACACACACACCACCACCACCACCACCACCACCAATGAATGTTCTCTGGACTCTTTGGTCGATCTCAGCATGTATTAGTGATTAGTGATTGGGGCCGGAATAGCTCAGTTGGTAGAGCGCCGTCGTGATCTGAGGTTACGGATTCGAATTTCGGTACAGGGGGATTTTTCCCTCGGAGTTAACATTGGTTCTGACTCCATTCCCCCTACAGTCCTTCGAATGAGACTATAAACCGAGGTTCCGTGTGTGAACGCACGCATAACATCTTGCACACACGTAAAATCCCATCACCAACTTTCGGAAGAGAAGGCCAGTTTGGCCGTTGGTATGGATGACACGTTATACATAGCACGCACACTGCGTGAGAGATTGAAAGAATGGAGGAAGTAAGGAAACTGAGTGAACGACATTGAACGATATTGACTGGATGGCATGGGAAAACGACTGAATGAAGCGCCAGCTAGCAGCTCTTCAGTCGGCGCTACCCAGGTAGGCAGCCCGTTGTGTGTAAAACGTGTGTTGATTGTAAAGCGCTTAGAGCTTGGTCTCTAGCCGAGAATAGGCGCTATATAAGTATTCATTATTATTATTATTATTATTATTGTTATTACAGCTACGAGTCACGTGTATGGTCATCTGCAGCTGGCTGAGAAAGTGAAAAAAGCATAAGGCTGCCTAGTAAAACCTATTTTTAGGTGGAGGGGGATGGGGGTAGCGGAGGGTGAGTGTTGGGGGAGTCAGAACTCTATCCACTGTTTTTCTCTATGAGATTAGGGTTCCTCTCTTATGGATTCCCTGACAAGCAACAAATTAGTTGTGATTGTGGTCACAATGAATAGGGAATGAACAAAGGGGAGTAGGTGGGAAGGGGTGGGGTGGGGACCACGGGAGGGGGGGGGAGAGGGAAAGGGGAAAAGAGTGCAAGTGTGGGGAATGGGGCAGGGGAGGGGAATGAACAAAGGGGAGTAGGTGGGAAGGGGCGGGGTGGGGACCACGGGAGAGTGGGGGGGAGAGGAAAGGGGAAAAGAGTGCAAGTGTGGGGAATGGGGCAGGGGAGGGGAGGGAGAGAGGAGGTGGATATGGCGGTCAGTTGTAAACTGAATCCGCCCCCCCCCCCCCCCCCCCTTCTACTGCTTGAGATTCCTGCAACTTAGCCCTGTCTGCAACTGAACTGACTTTCTAGACCGTGATTTGCACTTTTCACAAGCTAGTCACTGACCTTCAAAAAACAAAAACTAAACACAACAACAAGAAAAAGGTTCAATAGAGCCAGTGTGTTGGATATAGGTCAAGAAAGAAGAGAAGAGAATGCAGAGCAACTGAAATAAGATAATGGTGGCGTTTCGTTTTTCGTTTTTCGGTTGTTGTCCTCCCTTCTCCCTCCCCCTCCCCCTCCCCCAGCTAACTACAATAAACTCAACTATTTGGCTATTCATAGTATAAAAGGAAAGAGATTTTCAAAAGCCACCAGCAAGATTATTCTATTTTGTTGGTGTTGATGGTGGTTAGTTGGTTGATTGGATTCCACTTTTTCAGTTTTGGTACAAAGTGCAATTCATTTCATTTGTTCATATGTTTATTTAATTTTTGTATATATATTGGAGGGGAGCAGTTAAAGTGACCTGTCGGTTTATTATAAAGATGTAATATCCCAGCTTTGTGAACAGATGTTAAATCAACGAACGATTCCTCTTTCCAAAACTAAACTTTGAAATACAGTCTATAAAACATGTAATAATAGTAATAACAACAAGAGAGAGAGGGAAGGGGGATTTAGAGAGAGAAAGGAGAGAGCAAACAAGCGAATCATTTGTTTATTAAAGAAAACGAACAGGCTTCTTTACATCTTGCCCTCAAGGAAAAGGAATGAAGAAGCTGATTATAGCATGTAAAAAGAGAAATTAAAACACACAAAATCAGTGAAAGATTAAAGTATTACCAACATGAACAGAAATCAGAAGCTTAAATCACGTTCAATACAAAATAATATCAGTTCATTAAGTATGGACGACTGAAGGAACGGGAAAGGAATGGGGAAGAGGCAGGTGGGAGAGGGGGAGGGGGGATGAGAAAAGGGGCAGGGGTGAGGGGTCATCTTGATGGTGGGGGATGGGGGTGGGGGGGTGGGGCGGAAGTGTAGGGCTCTCTCTCTCTCTCTCTCTCTCACACACACACACACACACACACACACACACACACACACACAGAGCTGAGGGAGGGGGGCAGCTGTAGTGGGATCTCCTTGTAGTGGAATGTCTCTACAGTCGCATATCGCTGTTGTGGATTGTTGCTAAAGTCGGTGTTACTTAAGCGGACTCTTAAAAAGGAAAGGATATTATTTCCGCAATACAATACAGACAAAGAGATTACAGGACAAAACACGATTCTTCAGGACAAACAAACAACATTTAGGACAATGGAAACGATGTACGAGCAATCAATTATTTTCTCAATTCGGCGCACAGTGGTTTGTGATGGTTAGTCGAAATGCATCGAGTGTTGTCCTGTAATCTGTATTGTATTGCGGAAATGGCATCTTTTCTGTTTAAAATTTGCTTCTTTTCTTTTCCTACTTTCTCTCTGCGTACGCAGGCTGACACTCCTGCGGACACTGCCTGTATAGACAGGTAGTGAAGTTTCGTGTGTATAACCGATTTTTATCCCGCCATTAAGGCAGCCATGCTCCATCTTCGGTGAAGACGCACGCTATGTGTAACGTGTCATCCATACCAACGGCCAGACTGGCCTTCTCTTCCGAAAGTTGGTGATGGGATTTTACGTGTGTGCAAGATGTGCGTGCGTTCACACACGGAACCTCGGTTTATAGTCTCATTCGAAGGACTGTATGTGGAATGGAGTCAGAACCAAAGTTAACTCCGAGGGAAAATCCCCCTGTACCGAAATTCGAACCCGCAACCCCAGGATCACGAGTCCGGCGCTCTACCAACTGAGCTATTCTGGCCCCCTAAAATTTCCTTTAATTTCCCCTTTGAGTCACCTCGCTTTGAAATCAAGTAGACTCGCTTGCCTGGAATTTTTCTACTGGATGTCGGTTAAATGGGATGACACTGTCAATGTCTTGTTGAAAAATATCCGTGTGAACGAAAGATATCTTGATCATTTCGGTATAGCCTCAAGACACAGCCGTAGGTGTCATGTTTTAGACCTTGTCTGGATAGGAGAAGGTGAAGACAGAAACCCCCCCCTACAAGTAAATGGGTCCGATGCGAATCGAACACAAACTCAGAACCTTCCAGCCAGGAGTCCGCGACGCTCACACCTCTTCGCCGTGCAGCTGCTGGATGTCTCCTAGTTTATTCTCTCACGCTCACTTTGTGCCAGGCGATTTGATGTTGAAAGTAGCATTCGTTTCTACTTGTGATTATTTTCTACCATGGGAGCAAGAATTACCCTGCATGTTTGTTATTTGCCGTTTACCGTTCCCTGCCTCATTTAAGATAGTTCAATCAAACTGAGGAGTCCGGGACCATCTCTCGCCTTGGCACCACAATCCCTGATGGACTCAACTCCCACATCTGACTTTTTTTTTTAGTTTTGAATCATCCCAGCTCTTTGCCCTCGTTTTCCTCTCCCCCGACCTCCCCTCCATCTCCTTTTCTCTCTACAACCCCCTCCCCCCAATTACCCCCACCACACCATATTTACATTCACACCCCATGTACATCACACACACACACACACACACACACACACACACACACACACACACACACACACACACACACACATCTTTAAGCACGTAGTCGTCCGTTCACGTGTATGTTTTCATACGTCATTGCCATATATGTATTTATTTGTTTTTCTTTTCATGTCACAAGTCCTGAAGATGGTCTATGACTGAAACATTGTATTTTTT
>JADBJO010003271.1:175000-195000 GCA_016801955.1 Conus betulinus
CAGTTCTTATTGTTGCCTTGCCAACCAGTGTGTCTGCTCTCGTTTTCTTCAACTCTAGCGTGTCCAGGGCAGTACATCCATATGAGTCTTTCCAGTGAAAGGCTGCGCATTAGTTCATCCCAAGCAGGGCTTCCCATTCCACTTTTCACTTTCTGAAGAAGGTTCATGGAGTCAGTCAGTATCATGGCTTGTTGATTTTGAAACTGGTTTGTGGATAAAAGCCAGTGGAGTGCTTGTGTCACTGCTTCTACCTCCATTGTTCGACTTGAAGTTGTTAAACTGTGTGCACCATTGTCTTCCTGAATAGTTCGGCCATTTTACTTCACTGTGTATCCCCAGCCTGACTTACCTTTGGTGACAGAACCGTCAGTGTATATTACAATGTTATCTTTTGTGCAAAGGTCTTCTACCAGCATCTCAATTTCTGCGTTGGTTTTGCCTTCTGGCCATTCTGGACAATGCCTTCCAAATTCTGGAGAGATGGCCAGTTTGGTAGAGGTGCTTCAAGTGGTCTGGATATTTCTCCCATTCCCTGGTTTCTTTGACTTCTGCTAACTGGCACACAAGCTGTATACTGTCTTCTGCCTGTCCCATCCATGATTTTCCACGTCCTAGCCGAGTGCCTTTTGTTTCCTTGACCGCCGCATTAAGTGGGCTTTTGGGGATTTTCAGCAGAAATGACAACACAGAGCACTCTGAACAAACAAGGATATATCCCGAATTGGAATCTTTTTCTGTCTACTGAACAGTGGGGAAAGCACCCCGTCATCAGTCAAATCACACTACTGTGGGATCACGCGCTTTCCTTACATATCTTGGATGTCATCTTATTTGTTAGTTTGTGTATTAGATAACATTATAATGCATTGTAACGAAAAACCGAAAACATTTAGGCATTAGATAAGCAGTTGGCTGTTACAGTGTAGTTGTGTTTGACGAGGAGCTGGCATGGTGGTCCAAAATGCCTGTTTATTTTTTGGTTCCCTTCTTTACCATTGATATCGAGGTAATCTGAGACTAAATTATAAACAGTGCCCCGCACTACTATTTGTTAAGAAGTAGATGGAGGTGGAGAGATTTGTCTGTTATGATTTCTAACATAAAAGTATCTGCAGCAAAACAAATAAAGAGGCTATGCTTTCTTAACGAGCTGCAAGTTAAAGGCATCAAAGGAACAATTATGGGATAATGCACATAAGCTCTCCTTAAGAGAAGGCACATTAGTAATAAAATTTCTGTTGTTGACTGATTTCAACATTTTTAGGTACTACTGGAGAAAGAAATTCCGGAAGAGGAGGTGAGTCGGGTTGAAGAGTCCAACGACTATTTCAACAGACCAGTTTTAAGGGAAGAAATTACATTTGCACTTAAAAGAAATTATACAGGAAAGCTGCTAGCCCTAATGGGATAATTGGAGAATTGTTAAAATTTGCACAAGAAAATGTCTTATATTTTTTGTTGTAGTAGTTTTCAATGCATTGGTTCCAAGAGGTGTTTTCCGGAAAGTTGGCCGGAAGGAATTGTGCTACGATTAAGCAATAAGGGTGATGTCAACAATCCGAAACAACTATAGGGGCATTACTTATGTGATACCAGCAGTAGAATTTAAAGGACAGTCATAAATCGCCGTTTACAGGAATGCGTTGAAGAAAATAACATTACGGGAGAACACGAAGCTGGTTTTAGGAAAGATTATTCAACCATTGACCACATCTTTACACACACACACACACACACACACACACACACACACACACACACACACACACACACACACACACACACACACACACACAGAGACAGAGAGAGAGAGAGAGAGAGAGAGAGAGAGAGAGAGAGAGAGAGAGAGAGAGATCTTTGTTTTTCAAAATACTTGGATGCAGCAAACAAACCGGTATTAAAAAATTAGCCACCAGGTTGTGAAATTCACTTCATATGACGTTTTGCTCTATTTCTTAAGATACTTCGTATAAGGTATTTGTATTCGATTCATTCCATTAAATGTCGGCAGACATAGAATGAACCAACAAACAAATGAATTGAACCAGAGCAAAGCAAAAAATCCTCAGTTAAAGTCATACAGTAATCTGATTACATTTCAAAACTTTTCTGTGTAATTAACATTTTATTGCATTTTCTGAAAAGTAAATTATAAGAGAAGCACATTAATGAAGAAGAAAAGGGGAAAAAGAGAGAGAGACGGTGGTTGTTCAGAGGGAAGGGGAGAATCTAAGAATATCATAACCCTGAAAATAGCAAACAACAACAACATCAACAGTAATAATAACAATTGTTATAACAATATTGATGAGGATGATAACAATAACAATATTAATAATAATAGTAATAATAATAATAATAATAATAATAATGATTATAATGATAATAATCATAATAATAATGATAACAACAAACAACAACAACAATAATAATAATGATAATAATAATAATAATGATTATAAAAGCATCACACTAATAACAATACAATAACAATAACAACATGACTATCAAGTTTTAAAAAAAAAAAGGTGGCGAATATGTATGTGAAAATGGGCATGGGGTATAAAAAACATTTTGACTAACTCTTACAATAGATATTTTTACATATGTATCTGTAGTAAACCTAGGCACTTCATCATTAATATTTTGCATTATATTGTTCCATCTTGTATCTTTTATTCAGCTGCTTCTGAAAGAGATTTAAGTGGACATTTTCACACACACACACACACACACACACACACACACACACACACACACACACACACACATATATATATATATATATATATATATATATTCTCTTTAGATAACATAATAAAGTCAAAAATACTATCTGTATTGAATTGGTTATCCACATCAAAAAGAACCAGTTCACATGAAATCTTTACATTGGATTCATTTTCACTTTTTTGTGTGTGTGATATTTTTCTTCCAAAGAGGTCCAAAATTTACAATTCCGGGAAGAATGTTCGATAGACTCTCTTAACTCATTACATAGCGAACAGTTTGCCGTAGCAGATACCTCCAGCACTGAAAACAACATTTTGTTGCAAGAATTCTGTGGACAATCGAATCTGTGGCCACTTTAATCTGACGTCTATAGTTTTATGTATTTTCAGGAACACTTCTCTCAAGGAGTATCAACATTTAAATTTTTGTGTCCATTTGAAAACAAACATTAGGTTTAACATTGTCTTGTGTTAGAATTTCATACAATAATTTGATATTTTCGGTAGCTTATAAATATATCTTAATGCACCTGGTATGTCCAAAACTGTTTATGTTAGTATATCGTTTATTCCACTTATTCTTATACATTCTTTAGTTACAGATATAATACCAATAAATGTGACAAAATCAATCCTACGTCCACGATTTGTTGAAAATTCCTCAAACGTCATCATTCTCCATTTGTCTTGAGACAATGTTTTATTGCGTACAGTCCTTCTCTTATCGGTTTATTATCTTTAACTACTACATTGCCCAATTTTTAGATTTTCGTTGTAAAAAGAATCCGTTTAAGAAGCAATTCATTCCAAGTTTTAGGTTTTACATTTCAATGAAACAACTTGAACGCTTTCAGTACATGCATCCAAAACAGTGCTCATATTTTTATGCTTAAAATCAAAAGCTGTCCTATAGTATTCTAGAAACGAAAGAATTGGGCATATTTTTATTGCTATACTTTCCATTTACAGTTCATGATTTTCAGTTTTTTAATTCATGATAGTTCCAAAAAACACAATTTTTTTTTATGTCGGGTATATTAACTCCACCCTGTCTCGTTGTTTTGACAGAAGTCTTCCGACTAATTTTATCTTGTTTCCCATTCCAGACAAACTGAAAGCACAGTTTCTGGAGACTTTTTATAAGGTAGTCAGGTGGATCGGGAAGTAATATCCATAAGTACATTAATTTGGACTAAACAAGCGATTTCAAAACAGCAACTCTACATTTTGGGAAAATGGTTCTTTGCGACCGAAAAGTATTTTGACTTTGGAAAATGTTTCGTTTATAGTTATTCTGGCACACTCTTTTAGATCTTGAGTGAACCATATATCTAGTATCTTGAATCTAGAGGGATTCCATATTATTTTAAAGTGTGGAGAGTAAGTTCATGTGATTTTCTTTTCTTTCTAACCATACTGCTTCTGTGCTGTTCATATGCAGTCCTGATACTCGGCCAAAGCGGTCAAGTATAAGTACATTTAACCCAAAAAAAGTTGTATCTCCTTCATTAATATAAACTGAGCATCATCGGAAAACTTAGACTTTTTGTGTTAAATGTCACCGATATTAATTCTTTTAATCAAATCCTCTTCTTTAATAATTATTGCTAAAATTTCCACACAAAGAACAAACAAAAACCACTGGGAAGCATTTCCATTAACAATAATATTTTGAAACTTTGTTACTACTGAACAGCGTGAAATAATACGTAAATATGAATGAAAAATATGGGATTACATAACATATCTAAGATACCTACAAGAGTCCGAAACATCAGCGCACTCAAAGCACCTGTACCCTTACATGTAGCTGAAAGAATTACTACCTTAATGCCGACCAGCTGGTTTCTGGCACATGCACAGTGCATACATACCTGGCTTGTGTGCTATGGAATCTATCAAATCAATACACGCAATCCTGACTTCTCCACCAGCTCGCGTGCTTTCTGTTTTCCCCAGCAAGCTCCCAGAGCTTGGGAATCTTCCTTCTGATAGCTCTCTGGAATACAGAAGAATGTGCTGTAGGCATACAGCGCAGCTGCTGAGGGATTTCCCACGTTGTCTGAGACGTAACTGGACATAAACATGTCCACCATGGAAAAATGCCCACCTGGCTTGAGAACTTTTTTGATTCCTTCCAGCCCTTTCAGAGGGTATGGGAGGTCATGGATGACATCACAAGTGAACACCCAGTCAAAACTCTCATGAAAGTCCTCAGGGATCTGAAAAATGTTCAGTAACTGGATACTGACGTTGGTGAGGTTCTGCTCTTCGACGGCGTTCTTCACCCAATCCAGACCTTGTGGAACCAAATCTGTCACCAGGAACTGGGACTTGGGAAACATGGCAGCCAGGTGGCAGGAAAAAAAACTGCCGGTCCCAGCACCAATTTCCAGGGCTCGGACTCCCTTCTCTGAAAGAAATAGTGACGATGCCTCAGTCACTTACATGGTGTACAGAGGTATTTCAATCCAAAAGTCACTCTCACCAATGCACTGTAAAAAAAAAAAAAGTGATACTATCTGAGTAAAACCGATTGTGAAAGACGAAAGAAGAAGCAGCAGCAGTCACACAATGGGATGTAGTACAGCTGATTCGTAGGGTTATAGTCGGCTACCTAATAAGACACATAAGCAAAACTTGGGGGGGGGGGGGGGGGGGGCTATAATATTGCTGTTAATGTCGAAGAAGGTTCAACCAATTCACAGACGGTTTCTTCCTGAAACTGACAGCTAAGTCCTCTGGGATGGATGTCTAATTTGTGCAGAAAATTTAATTTTCTCCTTAGGTTTAGAGACTGCCAACGCAAGACTGACTTTACAATCCAAAGCCATATAATTATGACAGATTGTATTTTAATTCAAGGACTATACTTCTTATGTTTCTACCTGACCACGTCAGGAGTTACAGCAATATTGACACATCAGCTCAGGTCGCACAGAATGTGCTGCCAGTTATCTTGAAATGCTTTTATCAACTTTATCTTGAAACCCTTTGATCACGTTTTATCCAAGCTGTGGTGACACCAGTGAACGTATGTATTGGATCTGTGTGTATCACCTAGAATCACACGAGTAGCAGATGTATTAGAGTCACACTGATGACAGAGTGAGTGATATCATTTTAGTGTCTACCCTGCGTGGCACTTTGAAGTTGTGAAGAGATTGATTTGTACTCAAAAAGCAAGACTCGTGTCTTAGTTTTGAACTGTGTCTACCCACGTTGTGGAATAAAGATTTTTTTTTCTTATTCGTCAAACTGGATAACACGTTCTTTTAATTTTCATACGGGACTGGACGGTTGAGTTGTATGGTTCAAAAATAAAATTGTGAAATGCTTCAGAGATTATATCGAACTATTATTCTGGGAACAGTGTTGTGCAAATTAAACTGCTGTTAAGCTTGCTACGTTGGTTTTAAAGTATTAGTAAGCTGCATGAGTATTTAAAGAAAACAGCACTTGCAGCGCATGTGAAGAGTGATTGTTTGAAGACAGTTTGGTTGAAAGTGAAAAATGTAAAACAAACGATCACTCATTTGCGTGCTGTGAAGTGCTGTGCTGAGCTGGTGTGGAAAGACAGGGATCTGTTCGTTGCTTATCAGATTTGTTTACTTTCCGTTATAACAATGCTCACCCAGCTGTTCATTTAGGCCTGGAGTTTTCAGGACGGCTGCCGTAAGATCGTGCTTATAGAGCTCAGTACTTGAGCCTATTGTGCCGAAGTCAGCATCTCTGTACGTAACACCTGCAAACAATTTCAAGAACAAAAGATACACCAAGCCATCATTAATGATTATGAGCTACTTAACGTTTAAAGAGCTGTGTTCACCACCATAAACATAATGATGATAGTCTACTACTATTATAAGTTCCTTATTTGTGTATTTGGTAACGGTTTTTTTTTTTCCCTTTACAGTTCTATCAAGTGTTGTTCTGTTTAATTTTATGTATGTTTCTTTGTCTTTCTTGGAACGTTTTTAACCCTAACCTGATAACGCTTGTAAAGAAAGGTCTCTTTTTATACTCTTTTTATACTATCAGCTATCCGTCCTCTTGCTGATTCTGCAGCATCTCTGGTTCTAATCTTGACAAACTATCAACTCGGTCGCACGCAAGCACGCACGCACGCACATGCACGTCACGTTCCGTGTGCGTCCATGCCACTTTCCTGTTTTTCCTCATCCAGTGCAGAATAGGAAAGTGTATTTTAAGTGGCATCTGCAGTGTACTGCTGTCATCCCTCTGCTTTGAACTCGGTACGATCACATCAAAAATAAGGAGAACTAGCAGCAGAAACTACATCGATCCTCACCGCCATATACAACAAATCCCTAAGCACAAGCGAAGTCCCTCAAGACTGGAGAGACGCTTTAGTTACACCAATATACAAGAAAGGACCACACTCTGACCCAAGCAACTACAGACCAGTATCACTTGTCAGCGTACCATGTAAGACACTAGAAAACACTTAATAGCGAGCAACATCATGACACACATCTAGAGTCCAGCAATATCCTGACCACACAACAACATGGCTTCTTGAAGGGACGTTCCTGTGTCACCCAATTGCTCGAGCTGACGGAACAACTATCCGAGAAATTAGACCTGGGCACGGACGCCGACATCGTAGTGAAAGATTTTGCGAAGGCTTTTGACAAAGTCAACCACAGCGTCATGGTACACAAACTTCAACACTACGGAATCAGAGATAAAACCAACCAATGGATCGGAAACTTCTTGGTCAACCGACGTCATTTAGTAGTGGTGCACGGATGACGCTCGGAACCAGTAGCTGTTAGATCTGGCATTCCCCAAGGTTCTGTGCTGAGACCCTGCCTGTTCCTCGTACACATCAACGACCTCAAAACAGGGTCCAATCCAGCACACGCCTATTCGCTGACGACACCATCGTCTACAGACACATTTTAGGTGAAGCAGACCAGCAAGCCCTCCAGAAAAAGACCTGGAGGTGCTAGAATAGTGGGAGAGGGAATGGGACATGGCCTTCCACCCAGACAAGTGCACAGTCATGCATGTGACCCGCAAAAGAGATACACCCACTGCTGGATACCAACTCCACAACCAGACTCTCCAGAGCAGCAACAACACAAAGTATCTCGGAGTGACCCTGCAAAACAACGGCAAATGGAATAGTTCATCAACAACATATGTGCCAAAGCCAACACTAGGATTCTTTCGAAGGAATCTAAAGAACACCGGCAGGAGGTCAAAGAAATGGCATATAAAGCACTACTGAGACCAATGCTGGAATACGCCTCCGTTGTCTGGGACCCACACACTGCCCAAGATATCCAGGACATAAGGCCATCCAAAGTAGAGTAGCCCGCTTCGTCATGAACAATTACAAGCAAACCTCCAGCGTCACCATCATGCTAGAGGAACTAAAATGGCCACCCCTTGAGACGAGGCGGAAAGCGGCACGACTAACTATGTTTTACAACATGAAAACAAAACAACGGCTGTAAAGTTCCACCATCTAAAACCCTTCCGAAAAGATCAAGGAGGGGCCACAACCAACAATTCAGCAGGATAACATGCCCAGACAGAACAAAGAAATATGTCGTTCCTTCCAAGAACAGTAAGGGACTGGAATCTGCTCCATCAGGAAATAGAGCAGGTCCCAATGGCAGGTACCTTCAGTAGGAAGGTATCTGCAATTCCGTAAACCCCAACTCTCTCCTCCACTCCCCTTCCCCCCTCCCCCACTCCCACCTTCTTTGTACTCTATACTCTCCTTCATTCTCTCAATAAAAGTTTTTTTCTCTTTTTTTCAGTCGTCTTCACCCCAAATATAACAATAATAGTCAAACACTTGACTGTGGTTACTAACGGAAGAAGAAGAAAAAAAAAAAACAACAATAGAATCAACATTGTCCAGAATAGCCTTCGTTTTGTCAAAGGGACGAACCGTTATACTCAGCAAAACAACAGTTGATCGCAACTGTATGAATTCAATTTTCCAAACACTCTGCTGTCAATATTGTGATAGTGTTCACACACACACACACACACACACACACACACACACACACACACACACACACACACACACACAGAGGAGGAGAGAGACAGAGACAGAAACACAGAGAGAGAGAGAGAGAGAGAGAGAGAGAGAGAGAGAGAGAGAGAGAGAGAGAGAGAGAGAGAGATGAGATCTTCGTTGACTGTATGCATCATGAAATAGTGACTGGCTACTACTTATGCAGGTCATCACACACACACACACACACACACACACACACACACACACAAAAGTATTCATTTTGTTACATACGTACCATAGGCTAGCAGAAGAAAAGGAAATGAAATAACTTCATAAAAGTTTAACGTATTGAGAATCTGTTATTATGTCTCTTCATTTTGATGTATAAAATGATTTTAGACATTTTTTCTGGCTTTTCCTTTTTTTCAAATTTCTTTTCCTGTCCTTTACTTCTTCTTCTTCTTCTAAAAAAAAAAAAAAAAACCTCCTCAGTTACAAATGATGAATCAGCTGATCAATACAAACGGAGGATTAAATTCGGAGCTGCGGTGTTGGCTAAACAGACTTTGTGTGCGCGTGCATCCGAGTTAGCGTCAAAGTGAGATGATTACAAGCGGAAATTGAAACAAACTTCAACGAAAAAGAACTGTTCCGGCGAACGAAAGAGACAAACAAATTACAAGACAAAAGACGAATTCCACGTCCACGTCATTCCACATCCATATTGCGCCCAATTTGAGGAGATAAGCGATTGTCCATTCTTCGTTTTCATTGTCTAGAATGTTATGTGTCTTGCCCGAAGAAGGCCATTGGTCGTGTTTTGTCTTGTAAGTTATGTCTCTTTCGTTCGGCGGAACAGCAGTTTTTCTTTTTAGTGTGCATCAGAGTGTTTTTCTCACGTCACTTGGTGACAGAGACTGCACAAACGTGTTCCAGATTCGTTCACAAAGGACATTGCAAACACACTGATGAGATATTTTAAAAGCGTACGTATATACATACTGATCTTACATTCACCCAAATTCGTTCATAAAAAGAAAGGGGAAAAAAAACGAAAGAAAGACAGAGCACAAAAAAAGGAGAAAAGGAGAGAAAAAAGGCTGTTCTAACCAAAAGCAGGGCCATTCTCAGAAAAGCAAGCTTTGACGTCAGTGAACCTGGGCGATCATGGTCATCAGGTCGGTGAAAATGGCGGTCTCCTCAAAAGTCACACGGTGCTGAGGAGGGAGAAAGAAAGAAGCGTGGAGCCATCCCGTCTTCCGCTCCAGTGCCCTTCTCCACCTGAATCACCTTCATGGCAGCCAGGGAGGACAGCACCTCACGGGTGTAGCTGTTAGAACAGTGACCACGACTGAGTCATAGGAGTGACGGTCAGTTCTGGTAGGAGCATCCGGGAGTTCCGAACCCCACCCACACCCCCTCCCAACCCTCCTCCTGAAAATTTTAAAAATTTAAATAAGGATTTACAGATCAGATACATAGTGGACTTGTGATATACCAGGAGAAGTCTTCAGTTTATCTTGCTGACCGGAAGGAAGCCCCCTTCAACCCCCTCCCCCCCCTCCCCCCCCCTCCCCCCGTTTAACCAGATCTGCGCTTTGTTCCTTCACCCCACCCCTCACCCTGTTACTAAATCTGCTCCTCGTTTCCTGTCCCTTCTCCATTTACCAAGTCTGCGCCTTGTGCGCCCCTCCCTGCCCCTTTCCCTGGTTTTACTAAATCTACGCTTTTTTCCCCCCCCCCCCCATCTCCCCCACCCCTCGCTCTTTTCCGCCTTGTTCACCACTTTTGCCCCTGCACCTCCCCCAACCCCACCCTGCCGCCTTTACAAAATCAGCCACTAGAGTCCTGCACTCCTGCATCCCGATCTTAATTTCTCAACACTGAATCCATTAGTACTAAATCCGCCCCTGCAAAAACGGTAAGATCCTGCCCCCCCCCCCCCCCCCCCCCCCAACGCCGCCCTTTTTTACGCTTCTGGATATCATACTATGCTGCCTCAAAGTCTGAGTGACTGTCCAACATAAATCCCACCGGCCTTTGCTTGAATTCCAGTGGAGAGTCTGAATTTTGGCACAATCGTATATAGGCACTTATTTCAGTGCCTGGCATGTTTACATCTACAGCAGTTCCTACCGTTCTTTCAGCCGGAGCTGGGAAGCAATGTCCTGGGAAGAGAGGGGCTGTGAGGCCTCTGTCAGGACTCTCACTATGCCTGTCTGATGTGCCATAGTCATTGCCATGGAGACGGCGCCACCTACGACCACGCTGCCCGCCAGTTGTTTGTATGTCTGGTCATCAGGGGTGTCATCTGCACGGAAATGACGTGTGTATTCACTTTCAGTGTGTGGTGGAAAGCTATTGTTTCTTTGCAATACAGAAATACGAGATGTTTTCTTTTTTCTTTTTTTTTTTTTTTTCTTTTTGGGGGGTGGAGGTGAGTGCAGGTGGGAGCTTCAATTTTGTGTGATGGATGAAAGGTTCCAGACTCAGTGTGAATGTGTGTGTGTGTGTGTGTGTGTGTGTGTGTGTGTGTGTGTGTGTGTGTGTGTGTGTGTGTGTGTGTGTGTGTGTGTGTGTGTGTGTGTGTGAGTGAGTGAGTGAGTGAGTGAGAGAGAGAGAGAGAGAGAGAGAGAGAGAGAGAGAGAGAGTGAGGGCGCATATGTACGAGAGAGGTGTGTGTGTGTGCACGAGTGTGGGCGTGCGTGCATGCGTGTGTGTGTGTGTGTGTGTGTGTGTGTGTGTGTGTGTGTGTGTGTGTGTCTGTGTGTTTGTGTCTGTGTGTGTGTGTGTGTGTGTGTGTGTGTGTGTGTGTGTGTGTGTGTGAGAGAGAGAGAGAGAGAGAGAGAGAGAGAGAGAGAGAGAGGAGAGGGAGGTTTCTACTGTTTCTACTAGTTGAAGCCGCAGACTTCATTACTTTGAGGATTCTGCTGCACCAGTGTGTACGTATGCTCGTATCATCCATTTTCAAGGGCACACGATGTCCTACTCTTCTGGAAGCTGACAGAATAATACTTTTCTCATCACACTACACCTTTGATAAGAAAATACTTACCTTTTGCAGCCATTGTTTCTGTGAGACTAGAGTTCTTGTCACTGAATTTGCCGAGAGACGTGATTGCCTCGTTTTCACCTTTTCCTCAGCCTGAGAATCTGAAAGATTGAAAAAAACATCGGATGAAGACATCAAGCGCGCCAAATCATACCAGCCTTATTTTAAGTCAATACCTCAGTTACGCAGAAGAAATTAGAGCCCATTTTCACTGTTTTTTATTCACAAAAAAGAGCTGAAATTCCACTCCATAAATAATTAGAAAACTAAGTACACGCCAGTGTTGTCTCCCAGGGGAAAGCACTCTGTGACACCATCCTACATGACCCCAAAGGCTCATTCACAATTCAACCCACACTCTCCTGCCAGAGCTACAACATTGTGTACGCCATCCACTGCCAGCTGTGCAGTGAGATCCAGGTAGTTGAGACATCCCGCACATTAGAGACGTATAGTTCTGAACACCTGGCTGACTGCCACCATCAGCCCAAACCAGTCGCTCTACACGTCAACCACCCCTAACACAACATCAGCCATGTCAAAGTCCTGACATTTTGGCAATCACAGAGTGACAGCTTGGGGCGCCTTACGAAGAAAAATCTTGTCTTATTTCCAGACTTGGAATCCTCCACCTTCATTGCATCAACATCCAAAAGTAGCTTGTACCCATCAACCTCTGCAACACCAGTCCGCAATATCCTCCACCAATACATACGCACACTACCATAACTCCCACTATTTACCTCAGACTAAGTTACATCTATCTTCCTTTCGCCTCTCACTACACTCTCTCTATTTGCTACATCAATCTGTTGTTTACTCATTTACTTATCCATTCCCTTTTCTTTATCTGGTTTTCGTTTAGCTTAATATTCCATCTCCACTACAAGAGTTTCTCTTCCCTCTTTCCTGTGCATCTGTGCGTGTGTGGGAGTTAGTGTAGCTATGCGAGAAAAAAAAGACCACACAACAACAACAACAACAACAAAACAACAACAAAACCCAAATCCTTTCTTTTCTTTCTTTCTTTCTTTTTTTTTCGTAGGAATTCTAGCCCTTTACTCATTGATCATTTCTATTCCTTTCCAGCCACTAGCAATAGTAATGATACATAAAACACGACATTTGAATTAGAGGGAAAAAAGTGTGATGTGTGTGTCTATGTGCGGGTGTAGGTGTAGGGTGGTGCTGCCCCCCCCCTCCCTTTTTCATCCTCCCCTTCTTACCTGCTCCAATAATACCGTTAACCTTTCACTCATTGATCATCTCTATTCCTCTTCTACCTACTGTAAACATTATTAACACTACTATCTTTATCCTCACCAATCTTCTCCCTGCTCCAGTAGCACTATTAACTTTTACTCATTGACCATCTCTATTCCTTTCCACCAACTGTCACTATTACCATTTTCACTTTTATTATTGTTTGTTATCAGTATCACTGTCATCATATCATCATTATCAGCATTATCGTCATCATCATAAAAAAATTACTACCTCAGTATCAACAGCACTATTATCATCATTACTGTTATCACTTTTATGATCACTATTATTGTTATTACCATTTTTTCTATCATCATCATATAACTGTTGTTACAACCTTCATTACTATTAGCACTATCATCGTTACTACTATTATCAATATTTTCATCATATTTTTACAACCTTTCCGACATTCCAGCCTACCACTTTTCCAGCGTGCTATATAACCACTATCATTACTACATGGTTACAATCATGATTTATTAAAAAACTATTAACAAGCCTAAGATTTCATCCTTCCCATAATTTATATCCTCCTTTTCCTCTTTGTCCTTCCTATCCTCCCCTCCCCCCACCACCTTTGTCGTCCTCCCTCCTCTCATTATTATTGGTATTAGTAATACTATTATCAATACTATTATTATTATTATTATTTTCCGTTATTTTTTTTATACCATTACTTTAATTATTATTACTATTACCGTTACTATTATTATTAGTATTATTATCATTATCATTATCAATGCCAGTGTTATCATTGATATACCATCATTACCATTATCATCACCATCATCATCGCCACTAACACTGTTGCCACGACCTCCATGCTGTTCGACTGTCCTATAACCCCTCTCCTTACTCCCATACTACAGTTGCTATTGTCATATTATCACAAAAGTGGTAGTCATCCTCTCTTTATTATCTTTTTAAAGATTTTTTTTATCTTTACATTACAAGTAGTATTGTTATTGATATCAGCATCATCATTATCATCATTAATATTTTAACTCGCATTGTCTCCTTCCCGACGGCCTCGTTTTCATACAACGGCCATCTTGGACCGAATTTGACGAGATAAGTGACTGCTCGTTCTACATTTTTGTTGTCCTGATTGTTTTTCTTTTTTTTCTTGCCCAAAGAAGAACTTTGAGATCGAAACGCCTCGTGTTTGTCTTGTGATTCGTTTGTTCATGATTGACAGGTGTATTAATCAAACTTTTTAAAAGCAAAGTTTGCAACTTAAAAACACAGATTATTGATAACTCTTGTTCAGCAACAGGATTATATGATTCAAGTAAGCTTTCGACAGATGATGTGAACATATATGTGAAACATTTGTATCAGAGCTTGACTGAAAACATCAATACACATACGTTGCAAGTGCACTTTAATCTCAGTGTGCATGTGAACGTGCACGCGCATGTGTGTGTGTGTGTGTTGCGCGCGCTTGCGTTCGTGCATGTGTGTGTGTGTGTGTGTGTGTGTGTGTGTGTGTGTGTGTGTGTGTGTGTGTGTGTGTGTGTGCACCTGCACCTTTGTGTGTGGTTGGTTGGTTTGTTTAGAAGCCCTTTCTTCACAGAACAGGAGAAAATGTTACCTACCCTTTTCATTAAAGTATCCCACGAAAACAAACCAATTTTCAATAACGTATTTCACATTTTCAAAAACATGATCTCTGTAACTGCATAACAAAATAGTAAGACTGCTCTACTGCATTAAATAAAGGTTTCAAAGCTGTGAACAAAGACGATGAACTTTTTGCTCTTCTTTTCTCATATTTTCATATCACATGACGTACTTGCGCACTAGTTTCTCCAATCCTGATGATAAAACTACACTCGACGATAAACTACATTTGACGATGAACTACATTTGACGATATTCTAAAAATCAGAGAGGAAAGAACTGTTGGAAGTTAAGAATATACATCATGCGTTTGTTTGCCAGATGATCGAGTTCAAAGACCCAAGCCATGAGGGGCTCTCCGTGACTAGGGTACTGCCTGATGCAAGGTAGCTAGCCCTCTCCCCGCCTCTCCTTTCGCTGCCTTAAAACTTTCCTTGACATGAATCAGGTTCCCATTTGCTCTGTAGAGGGACATAAAGGATTTTTAAGCAGTGAAATTCCAATCTCATGAGCAATTGGAACTCACGGCTGTTAGCTCGGGTCAACAAGCAAACGCTCTGACCATTTAGACAACGGGGCCGGATGACGCCCTTCTCAAGGAGAACCCACGATCGAATTAGATAGATAATGTTGTTTTAAGCCCAGCTGACCGCAAAGGGCCACCATGTCAAGGTTGTCCTCTCGTCGAAGTGCATTCTAACGACGCAGCAGACCACATGCTGCTTCATATCAAGCTGCCTTTTTACCAGGACGTAGTGTACAACCCTCTTATCTGGCAGTTGGGATCACTATCTGTCGTCTCGACGGATAGAATGCTTTGTGACCTGCCACTTACGGATCATGTGGCTGCACACTAAAAATTAATGCCCCAAAGCCTTACTTAAGGAGTTGAGTATTTTTAGACTGGCGCAATTAAAGTTGATTCTCCTCGTTTTCTCTCAAATGGCCATCAATGTACAAGCCAGAGATGGTTCCAAGAAGACAGATTAAAATCAAAGGAACTGGAGTATTTGGGGGAAGCCACCTGGCGTAAAGATAGGGTCACAGGTGAGTGCAGAGTCCTGAAATGTGAAGTCAGCTAAAGGGAAGGTCATGATGTTGATAATCTTAAAAACTGCTGGACTGTCTCTGATTTACACTTTCATTCTAAACTCATTGAAAAGATTGTCCTTCTTCAGCTTTGCAATCACCTACACTGCAACACCTCCTCTACCCTTTACAGTCTGCTTACCACTCTGGCTACAGTACAGAAACTGCTCTCCTGAAAATTGTGAACGATCTCTTATTGGCCTGCAATGATCATCAAGTATCTCTTCTTTCTATTCTTGACATCTGCTTTTGACACCAATGATCACTCAATTCTGTTGTATCATCTGCACGCCACTTTCGGTATTTCTGATAAAACACTATCATGGTTTCAGTCTTATCTGTCTGATCGAACTCAGCATGTCTCTGTAAATGGTTTCTCCTCTCAGCCAGCTGTTCTCCAGTACAGAGTGTCCCTGGGATCCTTTTCGCACTCTGCACCCATCCAATCTCCGACATTGTTGCCCATCATAGCCTGTCTCACCACTGCTTTTTAGACATCAATCAAATTTACATATCCAGCGATATCTCTCAGCTGCCTTTTGCAATCCAACGCACACAGTCGTGTATCACGGACATAAAATCTTGGATGACAGTTAACAAACTTCTGTTCAACAATGAAAAACTGGAATGATTTCTTTGCACTCAAAAGACTTCTTATATCTGACTGTATCCTAAACTCTATCAAATTGGAAAACTGACTTATTCAGACATCTTCATCTGCACGGAATTAAGGTGTTACCCTCGACTCAGCACTTTCCTTCCAGCAACGTTTCCACAGTCTTCCGTGTCTGTTACTTTGAGCTTTGTCGCACTGGTTCTGTGTCACATCTTCTCTCTGTTGATGCCACAAACCCCTTGTTTCTGCCTTCATTCTATCAAGACATGATCACTGTCATTCACTTCTAGCTGGCTGTCCCCAGAATCTTTTCAGTCGTCTCCAGAAAGTACAAAACAATGTTGCTCGTTTGAATCTTAGACAACCCAGATCTTCTCATGTCACTCCCTTAATTTTTCTCTTCACTGGCTGCCGGTGGAAAAACGAATAGACTACAAACCCTGGCCTTTACTCTGCTTTAAATCTTTGAATGGCTTGACCCTTCCGACCTTTCTGATCTCCTTCATCTCTATGTTCCTTCTAGACAGTTGCGTTCTTCTACCGACAACACTGCAAAAAAATCCCTAGATTTCGATCTAAAAACTATGGCAATTCGTTTTCTTTACAGGGTCCAGTTTCTTAGAAGAAACTCCTAAAATCTTTTCGTAGTTCAAACTTTCTGTCTTCCCTCAAGGCATCTCTTAAAACAACCCTCTTCACCTATCAATAAACAGTTCCTTCTTCCCCTTCCCTTGCCCATCAAATTGATTCTGCGACTACTGAGTGTGTGTGTGTGTGTGTGTGTGTGTGTGTGTGTGTGTGTGTGTGTGTGTGTGTGTGTGCGCGCGCGTGCGTGCGCGCGCGCGCGCGCGTATGCTGTTATGTTCGTTGTGAGACATTGTGTGTGTGTGTGTGTTTGTGTGTATGTGTGTGTGTGTGTGTGTGTGTGTGTGTGTGTGTGTGTGTGTGTGTGTCGTGTGTGTGTGTGTGTGTGTGTGTGTGTGTGTGTGTGTTCGCGTGTGTGCGTGTGTGTTCGTGTGTGTGCGTGTGTGTGTGTGTCAGTATGCACCCTTGTTTGAAGGTGCATGGTAGTTACTGTAATATCCATCTTCTTGGTTTCATTTATGTTTTCTTTAACATTTTCTGTATGTGTAAGCGGTTAGGGCTTATGATTTAAGATTAAGCGCCATAAATAATAATGATTATTGTTATTATGTATTTGAAGATTTTTTTGTGATTCATCGGTGAAAATCCCCACAAGCAAGGGAAATAGCTGATACGGAGTTGTTCTTTTGATCAATCATCAGTTTCACATTAAATGCTGTCTCAAATACAAGGTAGACCCCAAAACGCTTACATGGGTTGTATAGTGTTTTTGTGCAAAATCCTTATTGTGGCGTGTGGCTGTCGCAAACGGGAAGCTAACTGGAACGCGCGCACAGAAAGAACAAGTGAACCACCGTCATTCATGTATGGAAAGCGTTTACCTACCCAACTCAGTATCCAGTAACTCAGAATTTTGAACTGATAGGTACGTCTTTTTCTCTGTAAAAACTTAAGTAAACGTGACAAATTAGAATGATGTTGAAAGAACTTTTATTCTATTCATTTCATTGATTCATTCTGTTTTATTCGCGCTCACGTCGATTTTCATACAAACAAGTGTTTTTTAACTGATAAATTCGACGCTAGAGTGGTATAGTTAAACTTTTGTATCTGTTAGTGACAGTGACTCCCGTATGTGACATCACAACCATGCAAACAAAAAAGAGAAATGTACAGGGGGAGGGGGGGGGGGGGGGGGGGGGGAGACACAGAGACGACGAACGCACTGTGACGGAACAAAATATCACCCCAGTAAAAAAGGGGAAAAAAAAAAAAAAGTGATCTGGTGACAGACATAACAGTGCAAAATATGACCCCAATACAGAATCTGATTGCGGTACTTTATGACATTTTGTGTTATTATTATTATTATTACAATTAAGAATACTTATATAGCGCCTGTCTTCGGTTAGAGACTACGTGCCTGTCTTTGGTTAGAGACCAAGTTCTAACCGCTTTACAATCCGTACTCTCGTTTACACACAACGGGCTGCCTGCCGCTGGAGAGCTGCCTGTCGGCGATTCATTCAGTCGTTTCCTGTGTCATTCAGTCAATATATCATTCAGTCAATTTTCTTCCTTCATTCTTGCGATTTTTCACGCAGGGTGCGTGCTATGTGTAACGTGTCATCCGTACCAATGGCCAAACTGGCCTCCTCTTCCGAAAGTTGGTGATGGGATTATTACGTGTGTGCAAGATGTTACGCATGCGTTCACGCTCAGAACCAAGGTTTATAGCCTCTTTCGAAGGACTTTTTTGGGAAATGGAGTCAAACCCAATGTTACTTCCAAGGGAAATAATCCCTCTGCACAGAAACGGCCTGGCGGAGATTCGAACCTGCAACCCCAGGATTTTCAAGATTACGAGTCCGCTCTGTACCGACTGAGTTATTCCCGACCCCGGAAGTTCATCTATGTACGTCCACTGTGGAACACATTGTTTGCAGGTGTTCGAATCTGGCTGGTCAGTTTCTGTAACACTAAGCCGAGGCGAAGTAGTAGGGAGGTGATGGAGACCAAGGCTACATCTTACTGCAGATGATGGTGCTGGTTTCCTTGCTGGTAGTGATGCATTCTGGTGGTTGTAGTGATAGCGATGGTGGCGTGTCAGAGAGGAATCCTAGTCTTTCACATACCTGGCGGCACTTCCATTCAATGTTGAAAGAACGGCAACTTCCTCAACTGACGATGATGTTGACGACGACGGTTACTGTGGCGATGACGATATTGATGATGTTGCTGTGTAACATGACATTAGCCCTGTAGTGGTGGACCAGTATCCTTGCAATTTTCTGAGGCGGATGGTCAGGCAAACGTATCTTTGTGAGCCTGCACTACACTGATCTTGCGATAGCTTTTTCTTTTAATGCTAAATCGAAAGCCGCTAGTAAACGTCATTTAGACACACTCATCCTCCAGGTTTTACCTTCCACACTCAGCAGTGGGAATCGAGAGATATTTTCCCAAAAGGTGGTGTAGGACTAGCCTAAACTGACAAGCAGTTGGCAAAAAAAATCACTTCAGTCTTTACAGAGGCGTCTACTCCCAATTTTTTTTGTAAGAGGGAGAAAGAACGGGAGGGGGTGGGGATGGATGAGTGAGCGGGTGGACAGCATTATCAAATTTTCAGGAAGGAGGGAGTGGGGGTGCAGTGAGAGTTTTTTTTTTTTATTTATTTTTTTTTTTTTTCGCAAGAGAGGAGGGGATGGGATACGACAGGATTTTCAATATTCATTAGCAGACAGGGTGAAAACGGAAAAGTAGAGAAATCGAATCAGTTGAAAACAAACAAGAACGTTCATGATATATTGATCTTACAACACGGAAAAATAATGAGAGTACATGGTATAGAAGCAGTCCATGTATTGGAAGACTGAGTCTTTGCTACATTATCATTTAGACTATACGCAAGGTACTCTGTCAGTATCCCTCACAGACAAGAAGGCCATAGAAACAAAGTTCAAGTTTAAGAATTCTAAAAGAGGTCCTTCATACTGAAATTTTAAAAGTTATTTTCTTAGAGATGTCCGA